>JAXBDA010000087.1:0-128419 GCA_036023075.1 Gaultheria prostrata | reverse complement strand
GAAAAAAAAATTATATATATATATATATATATTATTTATATTAATATTATATTGCCGTGTCCCCCGCCGTATCCGTGTCCATTTTTTCAGAATTGCCGTGTCCGTGTCCGTGTCCGTGTCCGTGTCCGTGTCCGTGCTTCTTAGCCTCTCACCCTCTACCTTTTCTCCTTTTTGTAAAATGATCCCATACCATATATTTCTTTTTGGGTTCATTTTCATCATCATCGTTCACTAAGATGGGTTTCATTATCAATATCAACCGAATCAACCCTATTAGATCCAATACCAGTTACCCCAGAAATGTCCATCTACAACCAGACAAAACACATAAATACCAGTACTGGCACACATGCAAAGCAACAATCCCAAGCATCAATAACCAAGTAAATACTAATCAATTGATACGATAAACAACAGGGCAAAAGGCATAGCAGATTTCATACCTTTGGTGTGCCAATTCAGAGAAATGGAAGTATGGAATGTTCCAAAGTCACACCAGAGAAAGCTTTTAATCCAAACAGCTGAGGAGACAGAATACACTTGAAAACAAAAACAGAAGGACTATATGAGATATCAAAGGCCTTCAAATATCTAGGACTAACAGAATGATTCATCAACAGCAGAACAAAAAAACAACAACAAAAAGATTCATCACAAGCATGCACCACAATTTTCATTAAAAAAAAATGATGATAAAACAAAATCCTATTTAATGTTCCGAATTTAAAGTTCAAATTGGTTTTGGATATGGAAACAAATTACGGAACCAGAAACAGCAGAAAAGTCCCATTTGTGAAGGTATGAAATTACATTTCTCTCCAAACAGAAATCGGAAGCCAAAACTCCCAAACACGAAAATATATTACTCCCTCTGTCCCTTTTTTAGCGTAAACATTTCCATTTTGGGGTTGTCCCAATAAGTGTGTTTTGAAAAGTTAATGGATAAAAGTTTGTACAACTATCATATTGCCCTTTTGAAAAGTTAGTGGGTAAAGAGTTAACGGGTAAAAGTGGAGGATAATTTTGGAAAGTGGAGGTAAAAATTGATGTGAAAAGTGTAAAGTGGAGGTAAAGTTGATGTGAAAGGTGTAATGATTATGTTTCTTTAATAAGTTGGATTTACGAAGCAACATACTTAAAAAGGAACGGAGGGACTAATTCACACAAAAAAAACACTGAAAAATGAACCCAAAAAAATCTAAGATTGAAACTAGGTTTGTTAGATTCACGACTCAAACATCTATGGCTATATGCATGCACAAAGAAAGAGAGAGAGAGAGAGAGAGATTTCACCTTCAGGCTTCAAGACTCACATCTCAATTCGACTATTGGCCTGGGTAATCTTCGATCTCTATTCGACTGTTAACAGGAATCGGTGAGTCGGAATACCGATGTCAGAGAGAGGGGGAGTCGAGGAGAGGGAGAGAAAAAGTCGCCGCACTTACGGTTAGGGTTGGGCTGGGAGGAAGGAAATGTTTGTAGGGTGAAGGGTCTAGTGGTCTAACTTAAGTTTATATATTTATATATATTTTTTGTGATTAATATATACATATACATATTAAAAATCGGTTCGGCCCGGTTCAGTTGTCTTTAAAAATTCTGGAAACCGGGAACTGAACTGGTTTCAAAGTTTTGAAAATTTAATGAACCGAACCGAACCGGTCAATGAAAAAACCCAGAAAAAAAAATCGGTTCGGTCCGGTTTTTGTTTTTTTATTCCAGTCCTAAGTGTCAACATCTTCTTTATATGAATTGAACCCACAACCTCATACATCTAAATATAGCAACACAAACCTTGGATCAACTTCAGCTGTGTTATGTTGTTTAGGCCTTTTCTTGGTCTTCGCTCGTCGCCAGTGCTGCCCTTTAAATAATGGCGATAGCACAGTTGTACATTTCTAACTGTGTTCTGCTATGTAGGCCTGAAGCTTGGCAGTAGAAGCTTCATTTAGGTCTTCGCCCATGGCTAGCGTCTTTTCTTACGTATTGGCGATAACACAGTAAATAAAATTCTCTCTGTTGTCCAATTAGAAAAAAACTTGGATCAACTTCCCTCGTTAGCTCAAATTAGAACAGTAGGAGGATCTTCTACAAACAAATGCCTCGGGTCATAATTTTACTAAACTAAACATTTTATCTTCAAACTAGTTTTATTTCATCTTCGGATTAACCGTTTTGTGTTTCAAAAAATTCCACAAAAAAATAAAATAAAATAAAATACAAAATCTAATCTTATGGAAAAAGGATGGGCTTCACCTAAGTCAATTACAGCCAGTCTGCCGGGTGGAGAACCGAGGGAGAAGTCCTGGGCGGTACGCATAAGCTGATTCAGGCTCACTCTTAATACGGTGTTTGATTCCTTCATTTGCACCTCAATTGCCTATCTAGCGAATAAGCTATGAAACCCACCCTATCTTGAAGAATAAACTTATCTTCCTAAAATGGTACGGTACCTCATATACAACTCCTCTTTGAAAAGAGATTGAGAAGAATGATTTTTTTATTGGTAAAATAGGGAGCTTCGAAGAGTAGACATGCATTCTTATAGTGTTGCTACTCCCGATAATTCAACCACTTCTTAGTCTCAGATATTTTCTACCAAACAAATAATCCAATAAAAGCAAAACAAAAACATGACAACAAAAAAAATACTAGTTGACAAGAGGCCAACTAGAAAACAAAATAACTACTTCGAAACCAACACACCCAAATATCAGCACTTGCTACTGACAGGGACGGACGCAGGTTCGAGTTTGGGTTGAGCGAAATAATTTATTGGACGGGCGAACCTATTTAGTTGTAAATTTTTAAAAAATTATTACTATATTTATAGAAAAATTTGGTGAGGCCAAAAGCGGATGCCTCATGGGCCTCTCCAAGAAATAAAATACAGCAGGAGGTCAATAAATAACATATCAACATCGGGTAAAAATGTCAATGGTCATAAAAGTGGGATCGGGAAAAATCCTCATAAAGAGAATTGTGTGTGGTCTCTGTCACACAATTTCTAACCTTTATACTACAAGAATGGATAATCGCTAGACAGTTTTTGCCACTTTTGGACGAAAATACCCTTCTGTAAACGTCAAGTGGATTGTGTTATCGAGGGATAGTATTGTCATTTTTGGATCATGACTTACACAGCAGTAAGGTACAGATGAGAAGCATCCACAAAATCTGGTTAAATCTTCTCTCGAGACCACAAAATGTATCCTTTGATCATTTAAAAGCCTGTAAATCTGCAAGAATCTCTCTGGCTATCACTCTACACTTGGGCAATAGCCTTGCCCCTTCGATTCTTCTGTTCGGGCAATAGCCCTGCCCCTTCGTTTCTTTCATCATTGCCTTAGGTACAGTGTTTTCCTGTTGTAATCGTCAGCTGGTACTGGTAAACCCTATTTTCCTCTTCTTTGTTGACAAGCAACAAGGTGAATTTTATACGGTGGGTACAGTATTGACGGCACTCAAATATCAAAATGCGATTGAACACTGTTTGAGCGGTTGTGTATAAAAGGGTTCCATTGCACTTCAATCATTTCGGTATTTCACTCCAGGTAAAAGCTCTTTCTCGACATGGATTACTTCTAATTTCCATATTCATATTCCAGATTTCTGATATATGATGATTTTTTTATTTTAATCGTTGGCACAAATGTTGAGGAATTGAGAGATAAATTGTCTGTTTGGTAGTGTTTTACAGGTAAACTCTCCCTTTGCCACTGTTTATATCTCTGGTGTACCAGTTATTGTGCCCATGGTAAACGCTGGGTAGCCAAGTGCGGAGCAGATAATTGTTGAAAGTATCTCAGTAGTAAGCCCACCCCAAGATGAATGGTCTCCGATTCCGGCTTCCCTAGAGCCTCTGGTAGCATCGCCGAGACAGCGACGGGCTCTGCCCTTGCGGGGATGGAGTGATAGAAGTATTGAGAATTCAAGATTGGAGGTTCCGGCTCGTCAGTAGGGCTAATATTTTTGGGGGTGTGTTTATGAAAATTTATTTTATGTTTACGATGTTAGTTAGCTCTTATCAAGATTATTCTCTTTTGAAATATATCGTGCAAGATAACTATATTCAAATAAGGCAAAGTGCACTAACATACACAAATATTGGACTGAGGCTGGTTTGTTTTTTCGCTTAGCGAAGAAGAAAGAAACAGTTTCTTCATTGCTCTATTCGATTTGATGTTCTTTTTTTTTTTAATTGCGTAGGCTTTGTTCAGTTGTGGAACAAATGAGGAGTTGATTTGCACTATTTGGTTGTGATCTTGTAAAGGTATTTGTCGTGATTGTCGTCTCATATTTTAGAATTTTTTGTTTGACTCTCTATTATAGGCTGTGAAGTAACAAGAGCATTTGATCGGGTAACTGGAGAGTAAAGAAGCCAATTCATGGTTAGGGTAAGAATTTCAACTAATCGTATCTTGATTAGGATTGTTCCTTGATCCTTTGTGGTATATAGTAGTTCAATCTCTCTATCGCCGTCTTTACCATTTTCTAGAAAAATTGCAAAATTTTTGGAACTTAATTTGTTCATTAATTATTTTTTCAATCCACATAGGCTATCATGTACTTGGGTACAAGATTTGTTCCGCAGCCTAAACTATGAAAGCTACCAGGTAGGACAAACATTGATTTGGCCTATTTTCTTAAAACCTATATGTTAAGTGGTAATAACTCAACTAATTTGTCAACTTTACTCTTTGCCCTAGCCAGGGTGTTCTTTGATTTCTAACAAAATCGAACCATGTAGCAGATTTCAACTGAAAGAATCAAGATTTTCGAGTTCGAACCCTAGATCTCAAACGAAACCCTAGGTCTATCAAGTTCGAACCAGAGAGAGAGAAGGAGAGACGAACCTTCAACAGTCGTTTCGAATCCAGAGTTCGTCGATTGGTTCGATTTCGTCTTCGATCAAACCCTTTCTTCTTCTTCGTTCGATCGTGAAATGAAATGTTTGTGGGGGTTGGGTTTGTTTCTGACCCGTATATTTCCATTTGACCCGGTAATAGAAGACCCGGGTATCCTTTTAACCCGCGAGATTGTCTTTATCTTTTTTTTTTTTTTCACCGAAACAAGGAGAATATTATTAATGGACAATGAAACGGTCAAAAGACAACGGCAAAGTTTAAGAGCACTTGGGGGACAGAACCCTCCCAACACTCTAATTTTGCACCTAAAAGGACTTGTTTA
The DNA here is from genome assembly GCA_036023075.1 of Gaultheria prostrata. Classification (NCBI taxonomy): domain Eukaryota; kingdom Viridiplantae; phylum Streptophyta; class Magnoliopsida; order Ericales; family Ericaceae; genus Gaultheria; species Gaultheria prostrata. The sequence goes on along the minus strand of JAXBDA010000087.1, from coordinate 123,229 downwards.
GCTAACGAATGGATTACCCTATAAAGAGAACGCTTAACTTGAGAAAAAAAAACAAGAAGGGAAAAGTGGCAAAAGCTCAACACAATCAGAGAGGATAGAGTTGCAATCGGAGAACGATTTTCCTTCTTGAGACAAAGCTTGGACAATTTGAAGTGCATCACCTCTAACCATGATCCTTGTGAAACCTTTGTTAGCCGCCAAAACAAGTGCTTCACAAAAGCTCAACGCTTCAGTGGTACAAGGGGAGAAGAGCCCGATGAAAGGAATGGACATTGTACCCAAGATATTGTCGAGATGATCTCTGGCCACGGTACCGACCCCCACCCGACCAGTTAGATTGTCAACTGCACCATCTACATTGAGTTTTATCACACCATAAGAAGGCGGAAGCCATGAGGACGGGTGGGAGGGGGTTGAGGCTGTAGTAGAACGATAAGACAGTGCTTTTGCCTTTTTAAATCCTTGCATAAAGACCCAGCTTTTTCCAAGACAAGAGTACTAGGCCAGCTTTGATGCTCAAACAAAGTGTGGTTTCGACCCTTCCACAAGAACCAGCATATGGAAGCCATCAAACCGCATAACTCATCATTATCGCGAATATTAAAAATAATAGAGTTCCACCAATCCTTAAAGGAGAGATCACTCCAAAAAGGTAAAACCGCATAAACAAAGGGAGATCATTTCCATACCTCACGAGATAATTTGCATTGGAACAACATATGCTCAATAGTTTCAGGAGCAGATTTACACCTGGGACAATAAGGGGAGACATCAATATTCTTGCGATTAAGGTTGACAAAAATAGCAAAAGCACCATGACTACAGCGCCATAAGAACGAACGAACTTTGTTAAGGACGGGCAGTGACCAAATATTTTTCCAGAAATCAGAAGAAGATGATGGTCCCGTGCTAGATTCCCCATGTTCTCTGGAGTGACGGGGAATAGTAGCAAGCCTAGCCTGATAGTATGCTGAGCGAACCGAGAAAATACCATTGTCAGTTGAGTGCCAAATCCCTCCATCAATAGAGCCCCGAGTGCTAATAGGAATTGAGAGAATAACATCCACATCCATATCCGAAAATAAGGACTTAATAAGAGGGAGATTCCAAGTGTGATTTTCAAACTGTCTTTTATCCAACCGCCATAAAAAGAGTCCCGGATTTTAGTTGCAATCCAGGATCCCTGACTTGATACCCTCTGTATATTTATCTACTCAGAAAGTCTAGGTACCCGGAAAGGGTACCCAGAAAGTCTGGACTGTTGAAGTTGAAATGCTAGATACTTTCTGGGTACCCTTTCCATGTATGTAGCAGTGCTTTTATCTATTACTACTAGCATTGTGTCCGTTACATGCATGGGGGGAAAAAATCACATTGGTGTTTTTTTCTACAAAAATGCTACTCACACAGCAGCCGCACAACAATGTGCAAAAACGACGTCGTTTAGTTTTTGGAAAAAAAAATTCCAAAAGTCTCTATTTTCTTCTTCCCCAAATGCTAAGTCGACAACAGAGAAGAAAGACAGAGAGAGAACTTGGTAGCCCACCGGTCCAACTCCAGCCACCACTCGAGCACCACCACCATCGCCGGTTGTGTATGGTTCGAACCGCCAGTTGTGTAGGGTTTTTTTTTCTAACCCCAACAACTCAATTTGGATTTCTGAAACTGAACCCTAATCTTTGTGCAAAACTAATTGAAACGAGAGAGAGAGAGAGAGAGAGAGAGGGAGAGGGGTGAGAGACAGATAGAGAGGCCTTTGTTGTGTATGGTTCGAACCGCGTGATTTGAACCTCGTTGGAGTTGAAGAAGGAGACCTCCTCCTCGCTGGAAGTGGAAGCATCTTGTTCGACAATGTGGTATGCGTTGGTGGTGATGATCTTCGTCGGGTGCTGGTTGTGGCGGTCTTCGTCTTCTTCTTCGCATGCCCTCTATGTTCTCTGTCTGTATCCAAAGAGAGAGGAATGGCGGTTTTCACTTTTCAGACTTTGAAATTTTGAGGTTCTTTTTTCTTTTTTTTAAAGAAAAACGACATCGTTTCTATCATTGTTGTGTAGTTGCTGTGTGAGGTTGTTGTGTGTGTAGCAGGATTCTTTTTTCTATCCCGTGTATCAAACTTTTTTCCTGGCCATCGTTCGATGCAAATATGATTAAGCTAAAAATTCAAATATCGTTCGATGCAAATATGATTAAGCTAAAAATTCAAATCACATAAAGGGAAAATTATAGGAACTCACTCCAAATGATTTTCTTCTATTTCGTGGGACATTCCATATGTCTACTTGTAGACATCCCAATTTGAAACTCTCGAGACATCTTTAAATTCTCCGATGACGAAAGAAATGCTCGAAGATACCTTGGAACGGAACCCACCAAGCCAAAAATGTCCAAACAAGCCGCGCGGCACACCCATTGTGCTGCGCGGCACAAAAATAAATTTTTTGATTAAACTCCACCGCGCGGTGGAGTCATGTGTGCCGCACGACACACTTGTAGCCACCCGCGAATCCTGGGACGCGCAGAGATGCTCTGCTCTGTCATCAAAGCTTAAGAATCTCATGATGGTTTCTTGATATAGTGAGAGGCTACTCCCTAGCCCAAATTTTTGGCGTGGGAATCTCTCCATCCTCGCTGGATTCACAACAGCTATAAGAGCCGAGGCACACCCGTTGGCCAAGGAGAGAAAAAAGGGGGAAAAAAAAGAGAGCTTTAAGCTCCATAACCATGGAGTTTTAGTGAGAGAGAGCAAGTGGCTTTTACCCGAACTCGCCACCCCTTCCAAATTCGAGTTATACAAACACCCAACCACTCCTAAAGATCATAAAGGAACTCTCAAATCAAGCCAATCCCAACTGGAAGTTCCCCGTCTCCGTCGTCTTCCCCGTCGAACCAACTTTTGCCAAAATTCATTTGTTTCGCTTAAGTCTTTGGAAGAGAGATAGATAATCGCTTCCCTACTTTCTCCCGAGTATGTTAAGCTCGGGCGTATTAATTTTTAACATTTCGGAATGGGAGAATTTGATTCCTGCGTCACATGGCCGAAGCCGGGCGTTCCTCTGTTTTTCTTTTCTTTCGGCCAAGAACAGTAGCAGTAAACCCACGAAGTGGGATTTGATATTTTTACAAAACAATTACAGTTTAGTCCTAATAATTGTTTAGTGTTATGATTTGGCCCAAGTATTTTATATACTATATTAAATTTAGTCCATCAGTTTATTAAATCTAAGTTAATAAATTACTATAAGTACCATAAAAGTTAGAATTTCATAATTTCTTCTCTATGTTAGAACTGCCTTCGCATGATTAGATTACGTGTTACTTAATCGCATTTATTAATTGTTGTGTTTACCTCCTTCCATTTTTCCTTAAATAACATCAAGTCTTTCTATTTTTATTTGTTATTACTGTTATGTCCCTTTATTACTTGTTTACTTTCGCTTATGTGTTTATTCGTTACGTAAATAAAGTTTTTCAATAAATAGTTTTCCTAAAATCCCACAAATGTTTAGTAAAGACCGGAAAATTCCGGGCACGCGGAGTGCATTTTTCAACGAAAACCTTCCCCGTGGGTAACCTGGCTCCCGAACCTAAATCTCTATTTTTTCCAGACCAAACCTATTTTTAGCGGCACAAGAGTCATTAATTTTCTAAACGGTTTCTCGGGTACCAAACATTTTCCAAAAATAAAACCCCGGGTGGCGACTCTAAATTTTTCCTTTTTTCCTAAGTTCGCCTCCTTTTTCAAAACAAACATCAAAAAGCGTGGCACCGTCCACACTACTCTATTTTTGTTTAGGGTTTGTGTTGGATATATGGGCTGTATTTTTAATTAGGGCATTTTAGCCTTTTAGACCCATTAGGCGTGAGCTTTGTCTCATTGGATTTGGGCCTCATTGTATTATTTGGAATGCCTTTTTTGAGGCTAGGCCATTTGATGTGTTGGGCTTGGCCCATTAGATGCTTGGGCCTTGGCCCGTTTGATATTGGGTTTTCAACTTTATGTTGACCCTTTCCCCCTCCCTTCCTTTTCCCCTCCCCTCGTATCGATGTACCCTTATCGAGTTTCAATATATCTCTTCTTTATCGAGCAAAAACAATCGATACACAAATGGGGTTCCACATTTATGGAAATGGAGATGGAGGATTGCATTCGGAATTGTAGATTGTCCACTCAATGTCCGAATGAAGAAATAGACAAATTAAGAAAAAATGGAAGCAGTTTGGTAACTACTCTTATCATGTTCTGTCTCTCCCCCTTAAATCCCAACCCCTCCCATGTTGTCTTTTTTTGAATTTCTAAAATTAAAAAAAAAATCAAAATTCTGAGAATTTAAGGATTAGAAACTGGAGCAAACAAAACATATTGCTATAGGGTATTGATTGATTTTTTTTTTTATCTCCAGGAAAACGCCCTGAGGGCTACATACCACCAACCAGAGCCCTCGGTTGGGAAAAAAGATCCACAACTATCGGGTTATCTATACGGGGTGGGTAGGCATACTCCGGGGATATCACCAGCTCACAAGAAAACCTGAAAAAGGTAATGAAAATTCAACGCAGAGAACAACGATCTCACAAAACGGAGATATACTAGAACAATAAGCAAACAAAAACATGAAAACAAATTCGGCCATAGCCGCCGCAACCCAGCCACCAAAAGCCCCAACCTGCAAAACATGCAAACGCGCCACAAGACACGTATCTGCAGAGGCAAAGTTTTGCAAATTTCAACTCCGACAAACCGAGCATGAGAAAGAGATTTTACTTCAGAAAACTGAACGAGGTAGACCTCCACCACAAGTCGTAGCCCAGCCGATAACCATTCTTCTACATAGCCCACCGCTGCTATCCGGCCACCATCGAAAACCACCGTGATCCACCAGCCCACGACCACCAAGCCCTAGAACGGATCTTGGCTGAGAAATAACGGACCGAGCATATTCGACGACTGAGGTACAAATGGCAAAGTAAGGTGAAGGAAGGGAAAGAGATGGAGGGGAGAGTATGGCTCCTGGAAACGCTTGAACGGAAACAAAATCCCACCATCCCTCTGCCGCCCTGGGTGCTAAAACCCTAGGGGGAGGGGGAGGCAAGATAAGAAAAAGATAGAGAGAGAAGTTCTAGGTTTTGGAAACTTAAAGAGAGATTCACCCAAAAAAAAAGTTAGAGAAAATAGAATGGTTTTCAAATCTTGTCCCATAATCTGCCCCCTCTCTCTCCCCCTCAATTTCAAATTGAAAACCCCGACGTGTCTCTCTCGGGGAATTTTCTAACATACCGTAAGCATGGTTTAAGGTATCAATACTGCAAAAATGATTAGCAATCTCCAGCCGTCGGATGAAATTTGGATGAATCTCAGCCGCTGATTACAAAAAAGTACAAACCAGAATCGAAAGACAGCTGGATTTTGTTCCGTGGTGGTTTTTTACACTTCATTTATTCATTTTACCCATATTTCTCACAGATCTTACCATCTCAAATGAGTGAACTTACCATTTCTCCTCACCAAATCTACCACTCAAAGGAAAAGAATTTGGGTGCAAATCCGGTAACCGGTTGCACTTGGGAAAAGGTACACTACCTTGCTTTCTTGTCACTTTTTTTACGAGTTATACATTCACTCCACATTTGGCTAGTTTTTTGTTTAATAACCGGACGTCCAGCCCAGTTTGCGTGCACCTTGACTGATTCCCGGGCCTTGGAGGTAACGACCGGACCGAACCCCCATTGGCCCCAAGAGTTTGCTGGCAAGGGAAATCGAACACGAGACCTTAAGTGAGAACAAACCCCTAAAATCCAAGGCAAGACTACTTTGCCAACCCCTTAGATTAACATTTGGCTAGTTTCGCATGACATTTTGTCCTTTCCTAATTAACAAAGTGGTTCAAAAAAAAAAAGGTGGACTTAAGAATAATAAAATTTATTTACCCCGAAAAAGTATAATAAAATGTCGGGCAAAAATATGAACACAATTTAGTCCCAACATTGAGAATGAAAACTTGACCACCAAAAGTGGACTGGATGAAACATAACTGGCGAAGAGCCCAAAGACCAATATTTAAGTGCCCCTAAATTGTTCTCATCAAAATCACAAATAAATGACGAGAAAACATTATTATTTCCACCGCCGACGGAAACAAATGTTTCCTCCAAATCAATCACAGCGATCCGGTGTAATAGTACACAATCACGAGAACCGCTGTGATTGATTTGGAGGAAATATTCCCACAACTCATTGTTGTAAGGATGCACAAGTGAAAGCTTCAAGTAATAACTCATAGAATTCAAAGAGAATCACAACAATAGCACAATCTCTTTTCCTTTTTTTTTGAAACAGCGAACAAGGCATAGATCTTAACTACATCAACACAGAGACTTTTGAAGCCACGAACCTAAATGAAAAAAAAATCCTACCAAACACAGGCCTAAACAAAATTAGTACTAAAAAGGCCTCGAAATATGAAGAAAGAAAGAGGAGCATTCTCACTATCACCATTACATTTGGAGTATCCCGCTAAGGGTATACATGGTATTCAAAAAAAGATCATGCATTTCGGAAAAAAAAATTACCCCGACCAACGCAACGGGACCACCATGGCTTTTGTTTTGCAGTTAAGGATTCCATGAAACCGCCAGCACAAGAAAACCACTCGAGTTCGATCTTTTCGACAGTCCAGTTTGGGCCCCCATCCGTAAACGAAATGCCGCATCAGAGGGGATGGTAAGGCACGTAGCCCAGACAGTTGACTAAGTTGGTAACGACATCACTGCACTTTGCAAGAAGGCTAAGCATCTCAGGTGCAATGTCAACGCTATTCGAGCTCGGCCCAGTGTGAAAACAGTGAGTAGTTCTATGGGTTGTTTCGGCATATTGCAAATTACGTGAGGAATTTTGGAATTGAGGAGGAAGAGGAAGAAGAGGAGGCAAATTGCCCTTTTGAAAATTCCTACTAGTAAAATCCATTCCCTGAGACAGAGAAGAAGATGCACCACCATCAGCAAAACTAGCATTGTTCAGCATGTTGTTCATACTACTATCCATCAAATTTTCTCCCCCATCCGACATGAATTTTACACGTGGCATCACTCTACCACCACCAGCTGTTGCCGACGTTGCTGCCGCCTCATTAATATTGAAGTGGTTATTCCTTGGCATCATCTCTTCTCCCCCGCTACCACCTCCCACACCCAGCATGAATTTGACACGCGGGGTCCCTCTGCTACCAACACCACCATTGCCACCACTTGCTGCTACTGCTGCCGTCTCATCACCCACCTGTTTCTTCAGACAAGACTTCAGCTGCAGGGCTGCTGTACGCCGTTGTTCCACACTAGAATCCCTCAAGTGCGGGGTTTCCATGGGGTCGTCTTCTCTCTGGACCTTGGTTTCCGATTCAGGTGCTGTTGCTTCCAAAGGCCGGATGCTGCATCTAATATTCGCATTCCCAAATAACGTATTACTTCCCATAAGATGCCTGTGTGCTGCCTCAGCATCAGCTCGGTATATAAAGACTACACGTACTTGTGACGATTTCCACAAAATACGGGTGAGAGAATCATCCAACGGTCCAAAGCGAGCTAACCTAGCCTTCAGCTCAAATCCAGATGGGAGCGTTGTGTTGGGAGGGAACTTCATCACCAACAGAGTGGGTTCGCGCACCTTTGGTAATGACTCCTTTTTCTTCATAGGATCTGGTTTGAACCATTTTGCTCGTCTAGAATCCATCGTTTCTTTTGCATCTCTCTGGGATTCTAGATGTCTTTCAGCATACTTTTTCTCAACAGCCAGAGACTTTATGTTATCAATCTTCTTCACCCTCTTTGCACTCATTTCTTCCAGACGATCCGATGGGACCCTTTTCCGGCCACCTTTTGTCGGATCAGCTTGCCTCACCAGAGGTTTTTGTGGTCTCGCAGATGGAAGATCTTTGACATTCTCAGGGAGAGGAACTTCATTCGACTCCATCTCAGCTGAGGATGACATGGGCAAGCTTTTCTGATAAACATGGGACCGGAAGTTCAAAAAGGCTTGCCGTATAATCGCTGGACTGTTCCTTTCCATACTGCCGAAGGGGTTTAGAGCAAGAGCTTGCAAACCATCCAGCAATTGTGGGAGCTTAAGCTCAAGATTTCCCATGTCAATCATTGCTGGTGGCGGTCTAAGAGAATCACGGAACAATGAACTACTGGCTCCATTATCTTTCTTCTGATTCTCTATCCGAATATCCTCTCTAGGAGGCGGACGAGCTTTTCCAGCGACAGCCCTTTTCTGCATACTCGTTTCCGTGCCCAAATCTTTCTTTCTCATCTTTTTCTTCTCCCCCAAGGCAGATTTTTCAGCAACAGATTCCGCAACAAGACGTTTAACGAGCATGGTCTTCTTTCCCCCAGTTTCCTTATGAAGTCTTGAATCTTGACCCTGAAACTTGACATCAATTCCATGATTTTGCTCAACTTTAGCGGCGAAATTTGGAGGTTGCTGGAAGCGTTCAACTGATTTAGACGAGTCAGGTTCTAAGACAGGATTGGTATAGTCTGGACCCTGCCTCACTGGATAATTTTCGCCAAAACCAGAAATTTGTTCAACCTTACTTCCACTCACCCGTGAACCAGGCAAACTAAATCTGGGAGTGACTGGTTTGTCTTCTATGGTTGTAACTTGACTTGAGGCTGAAGGGCTGTTCATTTCAGTTGCGAACATTCGATCAAGTTTTGCTGGGATCTGCTGCTTCGGAGAGAGTGCTGGAGCTCTCTTTTGCAACACATAATCCCCAGTTGCTAAATCTTTAGACCCCTCTACAAGAGACGGCCGCATAGAGGAAGTTGTTTGCCCTGTTTGCGGTATTTTCAACTCGTTTGGTTCATCCCTCCGTTTGAAAAGGTATCTACCGTTGTCTGGTTGGTCCTTTGCTTTGTTATGCTTTGCAGAGTTCTTCCTACCCAAAGTTTCTGCAAACACCATTGGGCCACTCAAGGGAGCTGCCACAATTCCAGAGACAACCAATACAAGCAATTAGGAAATGTTTCACAAGTCAGTTGATTTACAATCCAAGAGAAAACATAATACAAGTTCCCCCTTCGGCCCTTCCTCTGAATCCCCCAAGTGAATTAGCATGATGCAAGTGGATGTAAGAAAAGAAAACCAGTCTCATCTACAAATTATATCACAGCGCAAGAAGCGAAGCTCAAGAAACTTGGGCACAGGAGGATTAAGGGTTCTACTTCTACTTAAGATTATGCTACCAAAATCCTGCAGAGAGGATGAACTTTTTGTTATTTTGAAGAACAAGTTCAGTACAAACAGAAAATGGAGCAAGCAGCTAGCTCAGTGTTTGGACCTTCTGTCAACTGCTCATCCAGCGGCAGATTTGAGCTTCTTCCCCTATAAATGTACTGATGTGATGTTCTTCTAATCAATTTAAATGAAAATGTAAAAATAACCAAATGGATGAGAGAGCCTGATTAGCTAGAGGGAAGAATATTGGTAATGTCATGTACTTGACCATTCAAAAGTTGGAAGTTAGAGCAAGGTCAGTGAACAGTTCCCCAGATGGTTGGTTCCTAAGGAAGCACAAGTAAACCAGATTACAGCAGCAACAAAGATCTTGTGTGGTTCCACTCAATAATCGATACTGATGGGTTTAGTAAAGAGAAATCCTATCCTTTAATGTCCACTTCAACCAATGCAAGAGTCACCCCTTCGCTCTGGTGTTGAGAGTTCAAGGGGACCTCCACCCTTAACTCACCTATCAATATGCATAGAAAAGCTCAGTGCCAACAACCTTAAGGGCACATTTGTTTGCCTGGAGATTAACGGATGGAATACAGGATCACTGGGATATAGGTAGGAATCTGGGATATAGAATTCCTTGAATTATAGAAATGGTGGAGGGAAAAGAAATCCGGTGTTTGTTATGGTTGGGATTCTTGGGAATGTGACATGCATTTCCTATTTTGTTATGGTTGGGATTCTTGGGAATGTGACATGCATTTCCTATTTTGCCCTCATGCAAACCACAGATAGGCAAGCCAGTCACAACAATAAGCTCTTGATGGAGGGGATATGTAATCCTCCTTCCCCGATGGTATTTTATTGTTCCAGTAAAGCAGCGGCCATGCCCGGATATGTAACCCCATCCAAAATGGCAACAGCAACCACCGGGACTTTTGGGGAACACAGCTTTATATCTCCAATCCCACCCTCAATCCCCGGAAAAAAGAAAAAAGAAAAGAAAAGGTGCAAGAGTTGATCCCTACAATAAAATGAAGTCTACAACTGATCCATGCTAAACCAAGGACTCAAACTCTCAGACCCAACCTACAACAGCTACCAATCCCCAATCCAGTAGAAGGGTATAAAAACAGATGTTTTCCTTAGTCACATAAAAGCTAAAACAATAAACAAGTGCCTTATCGAACCAAAACAAAATATAGTTAAGCAACCTATCTATTGTCCAATGTTCAACTACCGGCATTTAAATTGCGTTCACTGGGATTTGAACCTTCAGCAGCATATCCAGTCACTTGAATTCTTTTGTATTGATCATATTGAAAACTTCACATCTTACAAACTGATGTTGGGTAAATTGAAACCCAGATGTGATATGATGTATGTCTACTATATTCATATAAAAGTAGAATTTTCCCAAAAACACAAGTTTTGTGGGGGTACAATCGAATATTGCCCAAAAGTTTTGCGCCTCTCCAGAGCGGTTCCTATGTGGAATTCTTGTGTCATATTTTCAAAAACCACTTAACAAGGCAAGTCAAAATTGGACCAACCCTTCATTGGTAGATAAGTGTTCTACCTACAAACAAGTTCAAACTCGCGAAATAAACTAAAAAGATGCACAAAATTATGAATGTACAAATTTAAATTTCTAAAAGATACGAATCTGATAAATTAAGAATCATTGACTACTAAATCTAAGATTTAAAACTACTATGACTTTCAAACTCTTTATTTGTCTAGGTGGGTTACACAAACCCCCTTACTCTCTCCTATGATGACAATTTGCATGCTCAAACCTGATTTTTAGATTCTGAAAAAAAAATAAAAAACCTATTTCATTTATATACACTCATTATTTGTAAGTAATTAATATAGAGTCATTGTAATACACCATATTTGGGAATTGAGTCAATTTTTTTTAACAGTTAAGGTTTGACATCATATTTTCCACATATAACTTGTACAGGAGATAACTTTTTCACAAACTTAAACCCTTAAAATTGAAATAATTACTTCAGTCATTATACATATACTAATCAATGTAAACCAGGAACTAATACCGAAATTAGAAATGTCATTACAATATATTTGCAATTTTCTGTCAGAACACTCACGAGAATATATTCATTGTTCGCAGTACAAATTTTATCGATACGAAAAGTAAATGGTTACAACCAATTTATACTAAGAACAATGGTTTGCACAAGCATATTTGCATTTGCGATAGTTGAATCCAGTAAGAAAATTAGTTGTGTCAAAGCAAGTTTCTTATACCAATCAAGTCTTGGAATGTGCATTGGGAGTTGGAATGTGCTAAGCATCCACGTCATCTAATTATCATGCCCAAGAACATCACTGCATGACTAAATATCTAAGTTCTTAACTTTTAATATGCCTAAAAATTGCTTACATCTAGGGTGCAGCAATGGCACTTCATACAGCATGAAACCAACAAGTTACAAAAGTAGAGCATAAAAATGGACTACTGCATTCAATTGTATGGTGATTTCGAACTACAGTCGTGCTACATATATGATGTCCAACTAAACATATCAAATGGCCACCTTGACCAATCTAAACAGTTAATATGTTCACAAAAGTACAAAGACTCCAAACAAAATAAACATGTCTTTTGGCTCCGTTACAGATGCCCTGTTTCCCAAGATAAAAGCACATCACATCTTAGTTGGAAAGTACATAGTGTGTACCATCCTAATATAGGATCTTTGTCATATGTAGGATGATATAGATCTTGGTAAGGAAATGCACATTGATAAGGAAGTAGGACCCATTCAAGACAGAGAAAGCATATTATTAAGTGAATTTTGTTGCTACCCAAACCAATTATGTCGAGTATTTTGTACTGCAACAATCACTCTGTGCTATTCCTTTTTCCATGGTATCTTGCTATTATTGTTTATTTCTCTTGCCTTACCCCCTGCACTATAAGCGTGTTCTCTCGATTCCCTCGCGTGCTCAGATTCATGAAGGTTGTTCTCTTGTCTCTGATCTCTGAATTGTACTCTGATTTCTCAGTTGCTTCCATTTTAAAGCTTGGAGAAAGGACCCTATTATCCTCTAATCAGAGATTTCATTCCACATGGTCACCACCCCTAAGGTTTAGTTAAACAACTACGGATACTCTCGTAGCATCTCTTTTTATTGTCGCCAAAGAGAAAGGGAAATAATCATTTACTTCTCTCTGTTTCATTTTCTGTTTTCCACTTCAATTCAATCTAACATTCAAATAAACTAGTTCACACCTCTTTCAGCCTAAAACACTGTTCATGTATGGCTTAAACTTTGCCAAGATCTCACAAAAATGCCCGTGCTTAAAAGGGTCGTACTGGGTTTTTGGATGGGCATTTTTTTATTTTATGCATTTAAGGAAAAGAAGCAAATGAGGAATTGGGGGGGCTCGAAAAGGAGTAATGTGTTGTGTGACTATTTTCTAACGGGATTCTCAGAAAATGGGTGAGGGTTTTGCGAAAAGGAGTAATGTGTTGTGTGACGTATTTTCTAACAAGATTCTCAAAAAGTGGGTGAGGGTTTTGGGGATGTGTTTGGTACTTGATGTTGTACCCAATAAATGAGAGAATGCTCCCCACAAATCTCTCTCCCGATGGCTTCCTGTAAGGCCTCGACGAAGACACCTTTCCTCCAATCTTTCTGCCGGCGAACTCCCTCCTTCTGCTAGCCAGGTCACCATCGCCTTTCCCAGCGGCAAAATAGGCGTAGAACCATTTGGTCAAGAAGCTAAAGAGGCCACCACAACATGTTGAGTAAAATGCGTTCGTTCTTCAAGATCCCTAATCAGTTGAGTTCTTCGTCCTCATCCATCTATCATCTTCTCTCTCAATTTGATTGATATTTATTTTATTTTTTTTGCATTACAGCGAAAGCAATTTGGGTCCTGCCTACACAAATTGGATGAAACAAGCCCTAATTCAAAGAGGTGGTTCAGCAATTCTATACATGGTGGATTCCAATTCCTAACATTTTGTGGTGTTCTCATTCCTTGCTCCACCCTAAATGCATGGATAAATGATATTATTGTGTATCTCTATTCTCTCACTAAAATAGCACAAATACGAGTTCTTTCATTTATGTTTGCATCTATTTATAGACTTTCTTTCTCATTTTCTTCTTTGTTATCTAAATGGGCTTTTATGAGGATGCTATTGTTGCTGTCTAAGGCAATAAAAACAGTTGAACCCTCCATTTGGTAAACACTTGATAACTTTATTTTTGGTCCATTTTTATCATGATTTGCCTTAATGCGCTCTCTTATATGTGTTAAATGTTTAGTTGGGAACTTGTGTGGAAGTGCACTTAAAATTGCTAGTGTCCTGAGTTCTGATGGACGAGATATGTGGACTGGTGGAGAGATGGTGTCACTTTGTCTACATAAGTGAAAAAATATATAATTTCCAATGGTACAAAATGGGATCTATGCAAACATGCGTTCTTTTTAAAATAATATAGTTATGCTTTGAGTCCTAGGTATTGAATTAGCTTGGAAATATACTTGATTGAGGAGGAGATGAAATAGATACTATCGTTATTGATGGAGTCCATAAAGGCAGCAAGAAAGAACAAGATTAAGGAAGCATTCACATATGGAAAATTGTTTAGTTTTAAGCCAAACTCACAGGGGGCATTTGGGTTAACTTATACGGATATTTCTAGTTCTAATAGAGTCTCGTTTATGCTTATTATAGGTTAAGTACGTTGCTGATCATATTTTTAGTTCAGGGGCATTTTCGTAATTCAAAATTTCTAGACATGGGCAGTAGGGATCGCCATGGATTATGGGTGAAGTCGTTTATTTGGTTTATTTATTGCAAGTCATTTTTAGTAGCAAATAGATTTGGAAGTCTAAGCCTAGTTCTAGGAGTGATTCCTAGACCTATCTTCTTCTATTATTCTCTTTTATTCTTGTTTCACCTATTTTGTTAAGCCCTAACCCTATTTCTTCCATTTTCCATCTACACAAAAACCCTAAACCTCTCTAATTGTCCTACATCACTTATTGCGGTCATTGGATATCCAGGAAAAAGCCAAAGGTGGAGTTGGTCAAAATTATTTTCTTTCCAACTAAACAAATGGGGGATGAATTGATCCACTTTGGTGTTTTTGATCTATTTAAGTCCCATTATGTCTTATTTTGCTGATGGTTTTTGATCTTGCAATTATATGTTCCGAACAATTGTAATTACAGTAATGGGAAGAAGAGGATGAATAGTCGTAACAGTCTAGCAGAGCAAGAAGAGGTAATTAGGAGGGTTGTGTATGTATTTGATATCGATTATCGGGTATAAAGTTCTTTTGGTTCTTAGATTGTAATTTCAGTTTTATTGATATTTAGCATTTTTATTTTCAGAATATCAACTGATGAGTGACTTTTTGTTTTCCTTCCACACACTGGTTTAGGTTACTGAAGAACAACTTGCAGCGCTCTTTGTTCATTGTGAAAGGTAACTTCCTTTTTTATATGATAACATTGACACCCCATTGGTGCTAATGGAGGATTGCATTTCTGAATATTTTTGTTCAATGTTGGACGTGGTTGCCTCCCGTGTATGTGGTGATCTAATTCCGTTCTCTATTTTGTGTTTATTGAGTTCACCGTAGATGCGATTGTTACATTTGAATTTTCCCTTCAAATTTTATCATTCACTTTTTGCTTTGGAATTGGCCTTTGAAGTTTTGATTCTCTTCACAACCAAATTTTATAAAGATGATGTAGTTTTACCATGTGGTTCTTCTTGTGAAAGTATTGATAAATTCAAAGCTAATTGATGCAATGCTTCCATTTTCATGAGTGGGTTCTGATTTGGAAGCTACATAATGTAGATGTAGGGTCCACCATTGGGATATTTGAGATTAAGAGTAATGGTATATCTCCGAGAACTTCATATTATTGTTTCCTTCATCTTTTCCCTTACGCATTAGTATTCCTTAGTTTTCTAACCTGACCCACAACGATAATAATAACATTATGTTAGGGGAGCCTCAAATTGTAGGTTACAAAGGGAACATTCCTTGTACCTTTCTCTCTTCTCCTAGATAATTTCCAATGGCTTATTCGAGAAAAAAATTAATTCATCCACTTTAACTTGCAGTGATTGAAGTGTTTCCGATATTAAGTCAAAACCTTTATTGAGTTATTGCGACATAAATGGTGAGTTCATCTAAATTGAGAGTTTAATGGTGATGGATGGGTTCATGAAAAGTCGGTGCTAATGGTTGTCGACTTATATACTATGGTTATTTTGATTGGTATTGCCAGGTTTTGGTTTCATGTGATTCTCTTTTCCTCCCTGGACTTATTGGATACCTTCTTCTTAAGATGAATCGTGCATCAGTATAGTCAAAGTGATCCAAGTGGAAATGAGAAAGTTCAAGATGAGCTTTGCCATACCTGGTATGTCCACTTTGGTTCATCTATCATTTTTTGATAATGTAGTCTTAAATTTGGCTTAATTTTGGGTAGCTATGATATTATCCATGTTTTAGAAGTCATGATACATGTTAATACGATTGGAAGTTAATTGTAGGGCACTAGATGCAGTCAATTTGTTTCTATTAGATCAAGGCAAAAGCCAGGAGTTGCTACATACGAAAAATTTGAGTTTAGTGGCAAACTAAAGAAAACTTTGATAAACTGTCCTCACTTTTGAAAAAGAGGGTGTTTCAGTTTCACTCGCTACTTTGTCGAATTCATCACTAGCTTCAAAGGGAGTATATGGGACA
Source organism: Gaultheria prostrata (assembly GCA_036023075.1). Taxonomy (NCBI): domain Eukaryota; kingdom Viridiplantae; phylum Streptophyta; class Magnoliopsida; order Ericales; family Ericaceae; genus Gaultheria; species Gaultheria prostrata. The sequence continues at coordinate 107,244 of JAXBDA010000087.1, read as the reverse complement.
CATGCTCATTGCACATGGTTTTGAGAAATCTCCAAAACATGTCAATCTCCTTTCACTTCAGTTCTTTTAGTCTGTCACTTCTCCTTAGTTGGAGTGATTAATTAATATGAAGCTTTGAATTTTGTTTAATTGGTCTTTAAATTGTGCCAATTTTATTTTTGTGAATATTAAGTGAAGCCAAGATCTTTCATTAAAGGGGGAAAAAGTGGGGAATACATATGTAGAGTGTGCATGTGATAGAGAATGTGTGTACCTAGGTGTGTCTATCGCTAGCACCTAATTTAATCATATCCAAGTGTGTGCAGGTTTCGGGCGTTCGGGTTTTGCAGGGGAGGAACACTCGAACAGTTTTGGAGAATATGTTTGATTCTAACACATCGGGTATGTATGAAATTATATGAATAGAGTGATTGTCAAAAGATTTACCTGCGATATGATATCTAAATGTAAATCATTTGGTTGATGAGGAATCTTTTGTTTGGCAGAAGATGCTCTATTCTGGAATTCAGTTCGTGATTTTCTTTGTTGTCTTACAAGATAATCGATCTTTTCTCTCATAGTATTGTTTTATTGGAGGTGGATTTTGTATCTAATTAGAACCAGTGGTGTTTAATAAACAATCACAATCAGTGTTCTAAAAGGCAGCCTAGGCGGCTGATGTGCTAGCCGGTACCCCACCGCCTTGCTAGGAGTCTAAGCGGTGATCTAGGCGCCATGCCAATTAATCGGGCGCATTAGGTGGGATTCGGCGTCTAGGCGGATTAGGAGGACAATTAATCGGCAAAGCACCTAGATTAATCGGCTAGGCGAACGATTAATCAGTTAGTTCAGTTGGTTTGAAATTTGAAAGTTGACCTTTGCATTATTTCCTAGTTTTTGTGTTATTTAATGTTTTGTGCTACTCATGTTGATGTACTTGCTCTCAAAATAGGGAGGGGGTATGAGAAAAAAAATTCAAAAATATAAAAAACGTAAAATCCGAGTAATGTCTAGGCGCCGATTAATCAGCCTAGGTACTAATCGCTAGGCGGTGCCCAACCGCCCGACTAGCGCCTAGCGACTTGTAGAACCTTGATCACAATGTATTTATTACCGAAATCTAACCAAAGCCTTGAATATAGACAATAACACTGAGCACGCGGCCTCGTGCAATGCACATCACATGACCCTAGTTATAAGAGAGAATTAAAAGTTCAATTTCAATCGAAAATAAAGGAGGATCTCTTTTAAACCTATCAGAATCCCTAACGCCCCCAAAATCAAATTGACAAACTTCTCGAAAAAAATCATATTGAAACAATTGCGCATCAATTATGCTTTGTTTCTTCAATCATTATGGTTATTTCACTCATAATCACCATACATTTCAGTTCCGTCCAAAGTCGAACTGCATCTTCCAAACAAACGTGAAAGGTACACACAAAAAAAAAGTACCAAAAGACTAATTTACATTGTAATAAGAACTTAAACTAGCACTCTATTTTTGTTTTAGCTTTTTAAACCCTCTAAGGAAACATTCTCTTGATTTTCCGGTGTTTGGCATGATGACATTGAAAAGAATAAAAAACCAACGGTGGCAGGATGACATTGAAGAGAAGCAAAAATGAACAGAAAACATTTTCATGGGCCAAGAAAACTGAGAGAGATATAGCAGATCATGGAGTAACTTAGCGCAAGGTGAGAAAATCCCCACCTAACATCAATTTCTTCCTTTCAATTCAGTTTTTGAAGGGAAAAAGACCAAAATAAAAGGATTCAACCACTTTAAACTCCACCAAACCTTCAACTTCACTTTTATTACTACTTCATTTTGAAAGTAAATGAACTGCCTACAATAATACCTGATGATTCCCCATAATTAAGTCACTAGAGAGAGCATTAATGAAGTTCAATGACAAAAGAAAAGACATGCCATATAACAAAGTACACTAGGCACAATCTGCTCAACATCATTACCGGGAAGGCTGCAAGCGGAAAAGATGTCCTCATTACTGCTATGGGAGTATTATTTATTACTTCTTAAATGCCTGAGTTCCATCAGATCAATTAGCATATAACATGATAGAACTCATTCTCTGATCAACCAGAATGTAACATGACATTAAGAAATTAGGAACAGTAAACATAAAAAAGCAACAACCAAAACACATAAAAAGAAAATTACTTAGGACGATACCTCTACTAGGTTGAGTGACTGCTTGCACTGGTTCACGATTAGGGCGGTCTGGCTGCGACCCAAATGCTTCAGAATAGGTCTCATCGAACTCCTCAAACACTGCTTTCCGATAAGCCATAATAGTAGCCGTATGCTTGACAAATTCAATACTACCGCGCCCATCACCTCGCGGTGTCAATGCCAACTGCTTCACAAAAGCAAGAGTATCTCTAGACCGGAAACTTTCTCTCGCCTTCCTAATCTGGGTCATGGGGTAAACAGCTGCAGGTTCATAGTCACCCATATCAACCGAAAAGTAGCCTTGAACATCAGTAGGTCGAAAATTATAGGGTTTTCTGCAACGACAAGCCAAAGCCAGACCACACCTCCTGCTTGCCTCATCAACAGCCTCTTCAACAGCCTTCACAAAAGTTCTCATATTTGTCTGCCTTGACTTATCAGAGTAATTAGGACCGAATGGGATGAGCTCCGCCGGGTCAAACCACCCATAACTACTATCACCAAAGAAAGCAACCAACACATGACCCTCTCTTTTTGTCCGACGAACCGAAGGCGATGCAAATGCTTCGTCATATATATGTCCTGGCCACCACGGATGTGATTTCACCTTCCCCCAAACCATATCCCCTATTTCATATCCATAGCCCACAGAACTCGAGTTCCCAGTAGATCCCACTGCCTTACCTTTGTCATTCGCGGCATACTCATCGAACATTGAAATCATAGCATCGTACTCAGAAACACCTGGTTTTGGTTTTCCAACCTCCACATGTCCCTTTCCTACCCTAACTCCACTCTTCCATTGCTCAGTCTCGCTATTCCGAACGCAGAATTTATGACCATTCACCATCTGTGCCTCAACATCATTTTTCACACAGGTTATCATTTCAACGTCCCCAGCCTTCACTTCATCCTCAACCCTAGTTTTCTCAAATATGCTATTATCCATACTAACAACACCTCCTACCAAAAACCTACCTGCTAAATCACCCTCCGGTGTTCGGTTATCCAGCTCCGGAGAAACGCTAACATCTCCATATCTATCTACAGACCTTCCCTCTTCGCGATGGATGTTAACGTCAGTATCAGCAACTTCACCTCGTGAAACCCTAATATCTTCTGACAAACTAGTATTCTCATTTCTATTGACTGCATCATCAGAAACCCTAGATTTTGACCGAACTTCGTCTTCAATCACGTCGGTCTTCCGAGTGAAATCGTTGCCGTTCATCAGAGTAACCATTTTTTGACGAGCTAGAACTAATTCGAAACCCTAAATTGGAGCCTCTTGAGGGCGTGGATGGATATCAGAAGACATACCTTTCGGTTTGTTTGGGAATGAAGACGACACGAACGTGAAGCGGCTGAAATGTACCCCTCATTGAGAATTTAGAGTTGCAGAGAGAGAGATTGAGCTTCGTCAATTGCATGAACTCAGCATTTCGAGATTCTTGTGTGCACGGCGCACCCCACTGAATCTATTATCTTATCTTGTCTTTAATACCAGAATTGATATTAGCCCTCCATTTTTTTCTATTAGCACTCTTTTTTTTTTTTTTATTAGGTAAAATTACCCCTTGCATTTTATAAATAGAGCAAAAAAAAATAGTGTCAACAACAATTCCCTACATGTAAACTAGTGATTATTTTAGAAAAATAAAAAAGGAGTGATTTCTTTTCTTTCTTTTTCACGGAAAAATAGAAGACTTTATTAATACGAAATAATATGGTCCGAAGACCTAACATCGGAAATGGCAAGATTAGATAAGAATTGAGGGACAGGACCCCCCCAATTCTCGGATCTTACACCCAATAGGGATTGCTTAGCCAACGAATGGGCTACCCTACTAAAAGAACGCTTAACATGTTTAAATTAATGAACAAGAGGAAAACAATGGTAGAAGCTCTAAGTAGTCCGAGAGAATAGAGCCACAATCAAAGAATGCTTTTCCATCTTGGGTAAGTGCTTGAACAATCTGGAGAGAATCGCCTTCCACAATAATCGATGAGAGACTTTTATTAGCAGCAAAAACCAAAGCTTCTCTAAAAGCCAAAGCCTTGGCAGATCTTGGGGAGAACAAACCCGGGAAAAGGGATGGATGTCGTCCCCAAAATAATTCCAGAATAATCACACGCTACAATCCCAACCCCAACAAGACCGTTCTATCTACTAACCGCACCATCAACGTTGAATTTGATGCAACCAACATGAGGCAAAAGCCACCTACAATGAAAAGTAGAATTTGAGGGATTGGGATGGCGACGCTTGGAGTTATACACTTCCTTGAATTCGGAACAGAGGGCTAAGGCTTTCTCCAAAAATTTTGAACTGTCCCACTGCATACTTTCAAAATACGATTTATTTCAAGCTTTCCACAAGAACCAGCAAATATAGGCAAATAAAGCCCCCATATCGGCAGCATCCTCACTAGTCTGAGAAGTATGAGGGAATGAGAACCACCATTCCAAGAAATGAATCGAATTCCATGACCCAGACATAACAAACCCAAACGGAGAACCACACCATACTTCACGCGATAATTTGCATTGAAAGGGCATGTGTTCCAAGGTTTCATGCTTAGAATGACACATTGGGCAGTAAGGAGAGATGTCGATGTTCTTTCGATGCAAATTAAAAAGCACCGCAATAGCATTATGGGAACAAAGCCACAAAAACATCTTAATTTTACTCGGAACAAGAAGAGACCATAGATGTTTCCACAAAGAGTTCGAAGGAGTACCTGAACTAGATTCACCTCACTCATGAGAATGTCGTGGCAAGGCGCTCGATCGGGCTAAATGATATGCTGACTTCACCGAAAAATTGCCATTACTATTATGATGCCATAAACCTTTGTCGCTGACTCCTTGGGAACTAATGGGGATGGAGATAATAGACTCCATATCACAATCCGAAAATAGCAACTTAATAAGAGGTAAGTTCCAACTGCGCGTGTAACTATCAATAAGATCTGAAACGTAGCGAACATGACAAAGAGAGGAATCTGGCAGATGTGGGGGACTAAGCACTTTAAAAGAGAGAGTACGGGGAAGCCATGGGTCTCTCCAAATGTCAATAGTTGAACCGTTTCCTACATTCCATCGCCAACCCTTCTTAAGGACATCCCTGCCTGCAAAAATACTCCTCCATGCCCATGATGATGAACGGGACAGCTTGCCTCCCAAAAGGATGTGTTGTGGAAATATTTGCCTTTTAAAAAGCCGCTGGAATAAAGAGTGAGGGCCTTGTATGAGTCTCCAACCTTGCTTAGCGAGGAAAGCGAGATTAAAAAAAGGGAGTGATTTCACATCCCAATCCACACCCTTTTTTTTGTTATCTAGTGAAATTTTCATGTGTAAACATTTCACTAGAAGATAAAAAAAGGGGTGTGAATAACAATTTGGGGAGTGTGAATATCAATTACCAATCCTTATACCCCTCAATTTTCAAATTAACTAAAGTGTGATTTTTATTAATGATTATTTTGTTCATAGGAATTTTTTGGTTGCAACGATTATTTATAATGTCATCTCACATAATATGGATCTCATTATTTATAATGTTATCCCATACGAGAGGAGCATTACAAATAACTGATGCAATCCAAATTTTCTCCACTTGCAAGGAACCCAATTAAAATTGCACAAAAATCAATCGTTATATTATTATTTGTATTATTTTATAAGTGTTATTCATTGCTAAATGCTAAGAGCATCTCCAATCTGTACACTTTTCTAATAAATAAAAAACTCATCTCCAATATATCCAATGATACAAGTACCTTTTGCCTACCTATGTAGTATGTCCCAATCTTTTAAGGAAAATGTTACCATGTGCTCAGGGGACATATATTAAGATTAAAAAAATGTGTAATATGTAAAAAATGTATAAAAATTAATATAAATTTATTAAAGTGCGTGATTTTTTTTTTTATAACAAGACCCTATAAATATAATAATCATCTCCAGCACAATATACAATGTCGGTTGAGTTTACATTTTCACTTGTCCTTTTGTGAAAGAGAACAATCTGTTTTCAAATTCACACTACTTGAGATGCTTAAACTACTTTTACGTATGGTAATAGCTATTGCTTTGTAAGAACCAGGAAAAGAAAATTGTGAACTGAATCGTTCATATTTGTAGTTTTCTCAATTGTGACCCCTGTAGAATATCTATATTTACGATTTAAATCGTTCATTTTTCGGAAATGTTGAAAATATAACAAGTACAGAAAATCATATTGATCATACATTAGCAGACACATGATTGAGACACATTTGTCTTACATTTCATTTTCTAACTTATATTGGTCATCTATTATCGTAAAATAAATGGGATTGGACCACACGTTAACAATATTCAATCAATTTGATTTTTCGCGTGAACATTTCCGGCAAAATGAATGATTTAGATAACAAATATACAAATTGTAGAATACCCACAATCGAAGGATACGGAGGGTGTAGTGCAATCCTCGGCACTATGGGACACCCAAATCCCAATTAATTAGCTTTAAACTAAGAACCTTGTTATAAAATTGTCGTACAATGACAAACATTTTGCGTCACATGAGAATATCACGTTAAAGAATCCTCTCAATTTTCAAGATAGTCTTCAAATACAAACCCGAAAAAATAGGATTCAACAACTTGATAACTTCAGAAAAGTTCCAATCTTCAAGGGTAACCACTCAAGTTCCTATCTTTCTTCCCTTTGCTGTTCTCTTTCCCTTAAGACATTAGAGATTGAGAGAGAGAGAGAGAGAGAGAGAGATGGCTATCAAAGTTACAACATTGGCTGTCCTGTTCCTGGTTCTTGTTGCTGCAATTCAGCTCCCAAAAGCTAATGCTGATCACATAGATTGTTTGGAGGCCTGCAAAGAGCAATGTCTGGAAATTAACTCCGACCCCTTTTCCTGTAGAATCACATGCAACAACCTCTGTGATCCAACGCGTAAGTAGCACCTCTAATCGCGCATTTAGATGTTTTGTTTTGTTTTCTAGATCATGAAATTATGATCCTGATATAGAATTCTTGTAAACCTTTTTTTTTGTCACTGCTTGGTTGGATGATCGTAATTGATTTTATATTTACAACAAATTACTTAAATAGAGAATCGAGATGAATGATGTTTTGCTGAATTATGTGGTGAAGTAAAATTCATCAAGAAATCCATCTCCTTTTCCATTGTTGCCAACTTGCTAAACAAATGGTTTCTCAATGATCACTTAATTTTTTGAGGTTCTTTCATTGCACACGCGGAAATGGGCCGGGATGACTTTATCCTCTTACCCGTTGTGTTTTTATTTTTGAGAAATTACCAAACATCCCTACTTCTTAATTCATTGTTTTCGCCTAAAAATTGATACTTGACATAAATAATTAAGAATATTTGGAGAAAATGGGTGTTAAAATCATTTTTCTTGTTGCTTCGTTCACTTTTTGACACAAGTGTTGTAATACAGTTGCAGCTGGAAATGGTAGGCGATCGCTCTTAAGGGGAGGACACTTTGTGGACAGAATAAAGGGACACGCCGACCTCGACTGGATAAAAACCTAAGACAAGTACTGTAGGCGGATAAAATTATTATGTGCTTCAAGAACAATGCTCCTCCTCGAGCACCAAATGATCCCTTGTGTTGGTGGTGGTTATGAATACTAGTTGCCTATGTGCTCAGAATAAAAAATACTTCTACATTTCTTCACATTTTGGCAGCCTTTAAAAATCAGCTACATGTATTATTTGATATCCATCCTTTTTTTTTTGGTTGATCTTTGAGTTACCTATTTGAATAATTGTAAAAGTCATTTAATGTCATGCTAAAAAAAGAACGATGCTATTTATTTTTCCTTGTTAATTTGCACTGCGCGCATCAATAATAGCATAAGCGATTTGTACGATGGGACTTGAAAAACAATGAGAAGTGGGATTATGGTTGAGGATATTCTTGGTGTGAGATGTCTTGTTACTTAATGAAGGTCTCAATGTCACTGAAAAGGTTAGAGTTTTGGAGACATTACCGATCTGAGTTAGAATTTTTGACAACCTAGAGATACAATTAAGAGGTGATAGGACATGAAGTGTTACGATCGGTATTTTCACAATTGTAAGCTTCTCTTCCCTTCTCTCCATGGATGCAAGGGTATCAGGTCCTCTGTAACCAAAAATGCCTGTTACCATGTGCCCAACTGTTTTGGAGCCATTGGATTGTGTTTTGCAATTTTGGTGTTTTAAAAATTAACATATATCCAAGGGTTGAAAATGTGCGGGAATAGAGGAACAAGGAAAACTGGAACAGAGGATTTGATTCCGGATGCAAGCATACTATCGCATGTGTTGAACCGCACATATCTTGCTTCTCGTAGTACTGTGGTGGTTTCAATTTTCTTCATTTTTCGTGAAATTACTTTGGTGTTTTTTTGTGAAAATCATTCTTCATTGTCTGAAGAATTTTCTATTGCTTTTGAGAATTGAGCTATTTTTCTATCGTATTATATACTTTCCGTATAATTTGTGATGACATAAGACAAATTAGTGGCAGTTCGAGGGTCATATTTTCATTCGGAGCTTATAAAATTTATTTCAAAATTTTGTTGCATTTGTATATTTTGGAGGTTTTAGGGCCCATCAATTGTAATTATTGGAGATATATTTATTTTACCACCTTGTAGAATTCTTGCAAGAATTCTATTGACTATGTTACGAAGGCTTGTTGATTTTATTTATTACTCATCCGTACCAAATTTCTTGTCTATTTTTTTATATATGTTTTATTTTTTAATTAATTACTTATATCTTCCGATCTATTTATATGTTACGACTTTTAATAGATTTAATCAAGATCTATCAAATACGATCTATATTGCACATTTAAAATCTTGAACATTTTAAAATATAAGTAATTTTTTGAGGTGTCTGAAATAGTAAAAGTGGACAAGAGATTTTGGGCGGAGGGAGTAGTATGTTTACTTGGTTATATATGAAGATAGGGTAGATTTAAAACCCTAATACCTTTCCCAATCTTGAATTCACCTTGATTTTGGCTTTTAATTAGTTGGATAATTTTAGATAACTCAAAGTCCAACCTATTTCATTGAATTAAATTAAGAATTAAGTTTAAAAATGCAATAAGTAGCCTCTTCCTTTTGGTACGATACATGGACTTTGATCACTGCTCTATTTAAATTGATGTCTATCTTAGCTTTATTATTTAAATTATTATTTGAAAATCTTTTGATAGGAGATGCAGCGAGTTGAGGTGTGTTTGACTTGGTCGAGTCAAAATCGGGTTGGTCCATCCCCAAGAGCAGGGCCGGCCCAAGGCCTGCTGGGGCCTTAGGTGTAATATTAACATGGAGCCTTTTATTTTTGCAAACTATGATTTAATAATTGAAATTTACATTGTAACAAAAGAAAGAGGAGGAAAACTAATGTATATACAACCACTTTCTTTTGAACAACATATATAACCAGCCACTTGGACCTTCTAAATACTAACAACCATTGAGAGATTCTTGAGTTTTTATAGGCAGCTAGTGTTGGCTTTCTGTGCTTTGCACAGTGTTTTTTGCTCATTGCAACAATAGTAAATTTGTGTGATGAATTAGATGTAGATGATAATGGTGCTGGTGTTATCACTAAAATATAATCAGCAGCAACAATTCTTGAATACAAATCATAGGCAAACAAAGAAATAGAAGTCCCACCTGAGGAATTAGCACCAATAAAGGAAGAACGATTTAGGAGATTTCGCCTCTATAATGCGCATCACAAACGAAGATCAAATTGGGAGATTTCGCCTCTATTATGCTCGTCAAATGAAGTGCTGGTGAAGAAATTGGGAGATTTTGCCTCTACTACTACAAGTAAGAGAGAGGAACAATCTAAAATTTGTGTGGAATTTCATTTGTGTTTTTAATGGTGATTTAGCTTTCGCATATTGTTGAAACCTACGGTGTGGAGCAGAACAAGGGAGCACATGAACTGCTTGGAACCAGGAGACTCAAGTTAATTACATAATTCACTCATATGTCCTGAGTAAACTCAAAAAGAAACCCTATAGGTGGGGCAAAAGTGTCCACTTTTGAGCATTTTTCAGACACCAAATTGTTAATGTACATGGGATGAAGTGGTTCTTACTATAAGTTTAGATACAACGAATTCTACTCAAAGAAAATTAAATACCTTAAAAAAGTAATTACCGTGACAAGACAAAATGCAGCGATTCTCGTGACGATGAAACTACTCTCCTAACATAGTCTTCTAATTTAACTAAAACATTTAGGAAGTCAAAGCCTTAATGTATTTATCCTTACCAATATCCAAATGTGTTATTTTTTTACTGGTACTATTAAAAACATATTTTAAATAAATTGAATGGCTTCGATTATTAGCGTGGGCCTCCAAAATAGATGGTTTATATTTTTTGTGTTAAAACTTTTGTCAAATTTGTGTGAGCAGAACCACCCTTATATGTTTATGATTATACACATGTGGGCTAAAATGTGAGGCCTATTCAATTCGATGCCCTAGGCCAACGCCTTAAGAGCTGATTTAATTGGCTGCGGGATGACAAGCCTAAATGTCTTTGGGCCCCGATTACTAATCCGAGTCACTTGTAATCCATGCTTTGGAAGCACAAAGAGAGAGAGAGAGAGAGAGCGAGCCGAATGACATTATCTCCCTTCCCCCTAATCCTGGCCAATCCACCCTAGGCTGGAAAATGTAGTCTGAGCTCAAGGGCTGTCCATAAATAGTCGCCCCCTCCCTAATCCGAGTCAATCCACTCTAGACCCTTTAATTTATCCTTTTTTTACATAACCGGATGTCCATGCCAACTTGCACGCACCTAGAGTACTAATTTTGGGGCTCTGGAGCCTGGAGGTAACAACCAGGCTTAACTAAAATCTTCAACTACAAACAAATCAAGTACTATTTTATCCCTCTTATAACCAAAATCTTCCAAACCAAATATTATTTTATCCACCACTCATAAATGTCACATTAATATGAATCCACCCTCCATAAATAATATCCTCTTCTTCTGTATCTCCATTTACTATTATATCAACTCAAAACTCATCCTGCATCAAATCGAGCTATAATGGTCCAGGGCTTGAGTCACCCTTGGCTAACAGTGGGTGAATTTTTTTTTATAATCTTAATAGTGGATTAGGGCAGGTGGGATTTAAATCGCTGCCGACGGCCTACAAGATAGGGCTAAGGATTGGGCTATACCGTGGACCGAAGGCCATTTTATGCCACTGACGATGGCACAGTCCACTCTTTAGACCCACCATGTGTACAGTGATTAGAACCTCAATTACAAATACGAAGATGCCAAGTTAAAGAGGCTTCTGTTCAAAAAAAAAGAGGGCAAATTACATTGACCTCCCCGTGCGGGGGCAACTCTACTTTCAACTCGCTGGTTCAAAAAATGCACTGAAAAAATAATTTGTTACGTATAAAGTGAATTTTTTTTACTAATGTCAACACTGATGTGGCATACACGTACGATGTGCATATCTGAACACATGATGCCGAATTGAGTTTGCCAGCCCAATACAAACGATCGCACTGGTCGACTTGAGGCGGGCTTAAAATAAATGAAACTCCAACCAACTTAACTATATAGCCTAAAAAAACAAAGTAAATCCAACCCCAATAATTTTGGGGATCTAAAATTACTACCTAAATAAATAAAAAGAACCCAGCCTTCTCTCTCCTCTCTCGCTCTCACATTGTTGTTAAGGCACAAGCGCAATAAGGAATCAGATAAAGCGTTGAGTACTCCATAAATGTCAACGTGGCATGTTACCATGCTAGTTATTTGATCAACAATTTAGGCCCAGTTCCCACTAGATAAAATCTTGATTTTATCAAGATTTTATAAAATCAACCCTTGATTCTATCAAGTGAGGAAGAAATAAATGTATTTATTTTCTTTTGCATTTAATATATCTCGTCAAGTTAGATCTGATATTTTGCACATAGCTTTTCGTAGTGGCATTATGAATTTTAGTCAACGCTAAAAGAAAATCTTGAAGCCACCCTTGCTCCCCTAAGGTTTCTAACTACTACAAATTCCCCGCTCATTTTTGAGAAATTACATTATCGATCCTCCCCTGTGATGTGCAACTGTACATCACAAACATGTTGACCGTTGAAGAGATGTTTTCAGTCTGTTAACATTACGACTAAAAGGAACAAGGGTCTTGCTAACGGGAGCAATGGGGCACACCATTGCGCCCGTTAAGGGTACAAAAAAGTACACTTATTGGGTCTCATTTGTACTATAAAGTACACTTTTAAAGTACACATCTTAAAAGTATAGTTTAAAGTACAAGTAAGACCCACAAGTGTACCTTTTTGTAGCCTTAACGGGCGTAACATTGCACCCGTTAGCATTTCCCAAGGAACAATTATGTGACCAAATCGCCCTTAAACCAAGTGGAGGGAAATCCCATGTCAGATTTGCCCACTTTCTCATTGGGGTGCTTCCTTTAAAAGGCCTGTTTGGCCATTTAACTATTTTGAAGAGAAAATAAATTCAACTACAAGGAAAAAAAATGTTCTAGGTGTTGAGCAATAGCAAGGCGGAAATTAGTCAAGGAGATAAAACTCTCATGGCCTCTTCTCTTCCTCTAAATTCATAGAGCTAAAGGCCAATATTCCAAAATAGAAAGTGCAGATTAGGAAAGGCTGTTGTTAGGATATCAGAATCATCCTCCAACCCATAAAGGCTTTACTTTGCATGTAAACATGACAAATGCCAGTTTTTGGAATGGTGGAAGGCCCTGTTAGTAATGATACTTCTAACCTTCTTTGTGTATAGTTTTTGCAATCTCTTCCTGTCTAGCATGCAAAGCCTATATTGCTTCCCTCTCAACCCATCGCCTCTCTCTACTTATCTCACCTCCGAGTGTCTATGAAAAGAGTGAAATGTGCAGTGTTAAGAACAAGAAAGATTCACCCTCCTTTTATAGAAGAAGTTGGAATGAGGTGGGGTGAACTCCTACCATTTTTCCCCGTGAAAAATAGAGGGGTGATAGGAGATTTCCATCTTTGCTGACAAGTAGGAATGATATTAGGTGGCCTCCTGCTATTCTTTTCTCTCAAGAATAGAGATGTGGTAGATGATTTCTCATCTTTGTTGACAAGACTAGTTGCTGGAGAAGAACATGAGGCTCCGGAAGCAACCAAACATGTGTGGGTATTGACACAAATGGGTAAATACGTAATTGATCATTTTCCATCCATTTTCGTCTCTAGACAAACATTGACAGGGGAGGATAGTGTAATTTTTTAAACGTGAGGGGGGAATTTGTAGTAGTTAGAAACATTAGGAGAGGACAGTATAATTTGCCCAAAATAAGAAAAGACTTAGAGAGATTATTCAGTGCCCTGGGGATTTGCCACCCAGACATTCTTTCCACCTAACTAGCGCTTTAAATCAACGGAGAGTTAATTAGACATCCTGTATCAATAATATCCTTATGATTCCATCATACATAGTTTGAATACTTATGATTACATCATGTCTTTCAAATAATACCCAACACGCCCTTTATCCATAATTAGAATACTTATGTTTATTATGTAAAATTCCTGTAGTGGTAAAACAATAAACCATATTCATTGTGTAAATAACCCTCTTTTATAGGACATGTGAATATGGTTAATTAATTTATCATTTTTTCACCAAAGTGGTAAAACAATAAACCATATTCACTTTTATTTAACTTCCCTTTATGAATTTGGCCCGCGCAACGGTTCCCTTAAATTTTTTAACTATGGTTACTCTATCAATATTTTTTTGATGAAAACATAAAGAACTACGGAAAAAATCATTTATGTTTTCATCCCAAAAATCTTTACCCTATAGGCAAAGAATTTTGGGATGAAAACATAAACAATTTATGATGGAAACATTGTTTTTGTTTTCATCCCAAAATTTTTTACCCTATAGGCAAAGAATTTTAGGATGAAAACATAAACAAGTTAGGATGAAATTTAGGATGGAAACATTCTTTATGTTTTCATCCCAAAAATCTTTACCTTATAGGCAAAGAATTTTGGGATGAAAATATAAACAATTTAGGATGGAAACATTCCTATGTTTTCATCTTAAAAATCTTTACCCTATAGACAAAGAATTTTAGGATGAAAACATAAAAAATTTAGGATGGAATTTGGGATAGAATTTGGGATGGAAACATTCTTTATGTTTTCATCCCAAATCTTTACCCTATAGACAAAGAATTTTAGGACGAAAACATAAACAATTTAGGATGGAAAAATTCTTTATGTTTTCATCCCAAAAATCTTTACCCTATAGGCAAAAAAATTTAGGATGAAAACATAAACATCTTAGGACGAAAACATAAACAAAAATCATGGTTAAAATTGTTTAGGGAGCCAAATTCATAAAGGGAAGTTATATAGTACTAGTGAATATGATTTATTGTTTGGGTACAAAAAGGTACACTTGTAAGTCTCACTTGTACTTTAAAGTACACTTTTAAGTGTAGTAAAAGTGTACTTCAAAGTACATGTGTATTTTAAAAGTGTACTTTATAGTACAAGTGAAACTCAATAAGTATACTTTTTGTACCATTAACGGGTGCAATGGTGCGCCCGTTAGCAAGACCCTTATTGTTTTACCACTTTGGTGAAAAAATGGTAAATTAATCAACCATGTTCACATGTCCTTTAAAAGACGGTTATTTACGCAGTGAATATGGTTTATTATTTTACCACTTAAGTGAACCCCATTATACTAATGACGTAAATAATGAAATAAATAAGGGCATAAAGGTCCAAATATCAAATGTCGGAATGGAATCATAAGTATTCAAATCTCATAGGATTGAAACATAAGTATAATTTCTAAACATGATGCCTAATTAAAATTCTCTTAAATCAAATACGAGATGGAAATGGTCCACATCGTGCTCTAGGCAGGGCGGCTCCAGAATTTTAGTCCAGCAATGAAGAAACGTAAAGAAATTTATATAAAGTTTTATATAAAATTTACATATTTAAGTGATTTTTAAATTTATTTTAACTACAAAAAAGTAAATTCCAATATTGAAGAAAAGTTAAATTATGAGCAAGTTAAATTTAACTTTTGAATAAGTTAAATAGACATTCTATTTTTTTTTTTTTTTTGTCATTCGTCATTTCTAATCTATTACATGGGAAGGGGAGAATAGGACTCGATTCCGCAATGCAGTGTGGGGAATCCAAGAGCTCTACCGCATGAGCTAGCCACCAAATAGACATTATATTCATTATACCTCTTACGTATCCATCCTAGTTCAAAGAATGAGTTATGTTCTCATCCTGAAAGACTGGGACTCGATTCCGCAATGCAGTGTGGGGCATCCAAGAGCTCTACCACATGAGTTAGCCACCAAATAGACATTATATTCATTATACCTCTTATGTATCCATCCTAGTTCAAAGAATGAGTTATGTTCTCATCCTGAAATTTGAAAAAAATAAATGGTACCCCCTTATTTAACATTACCCACTTTACTATAAAACCTAGTTTATCACCCATTTTCCCATAAATTCCCCTCTCTCACCTCTCTTGTTATACATGGGCACTTCGGTGAATCCTCTGTCGATCAATCTTCTATGGCATCACCCACCTCAACGGCGATAGTGGTAGTCTGAAGCTTTTTCCTATCCCGTTATACCCACTTCGGCAAATCCTCTCTCTACTCTCTTGACCGATCTACTCCGGTGAATCCCCTCTCTTCTCTCTCAATACTCTGGCGTCCCCTACCTCGACGGCGATGGCGATGGCGATCGCGTCGAGAGTCTGAACACATGTTTTTTCCTTTTGAAGGAGAAGGTCTAGCTATTTCAAAGTATTTGGCTCGTGTATTGTCATTTCAATGGTAGACTTGTATTCGTTTGTTTTTCTTTCTTTACGTGGTACCGGTAATAGCTCCTTATTAGAGGTGTCCAGCGGGTCAACTGATCCGTCCAATCCACCAAAATCAACCAAATCGAACCATCCACGAACCCACCCGAGGTATATTATGGATGGATGCGAATTCTAATATTCTAGTTTCTAATATTCTAGTTTTGGCGGATTCGGTTTGGATTCAGTCTGTCCAATCTGCCCGATAAACCATCTTTGATCCGCATAATCTACAATCGAATTGACCCAACCGTACCTCACTCACGGACAGGTGCGGATGGAGATTATGACACTTCGCAACAAATGGATCGGTATGAAAACCGACCCGATCCGCGGATAAGGCCTACTCTTTATGGGGTATCCTTTTGGATGTGAATATGAATTTGTAATAGTAGAGTTTCCTCTTGTTTTAGATTGTTGTAATATGAATCTGCTTTAATACAAATATGGGCTAATGATATTGGAATCGTAGATTTGTCGTGTTTAGATTTTGATTTTAATCATTGAATTCATGTGTGGTAAATTTATTGATAGAATTTTGATAAATTTATCACATTTTATCACAATTTTGGTGAACATGCAAATGAATAGACACATTATATTCTATGTGGATGTGTTAAATTTGTCATGACAAATTTTCATATGATAAATTTATCACAATTGATCAAAATTTATTATTGTCGTATATAAATATATTTATCACAATGGGTAAACTGATGCAAGACCAAATTTGAAATTTATCAAGTATTCTAATTTTTTCAAACAAATCTCTTATGGTAAATTTTGTGTATACAATAAATTACCATATCTATATGCAAAACCAAACTATTGACGTAAATCAAGTATTAGATTTCAGGAACCGGTGCGTGCTGTGCGGCATTGTCGGCGCCGCGCTGGTATCATTCCGACGATCTGAGACGTCCACCGCGTAGAGCTTGTCGAGTACTACAAGTGTACAAAAAATCAACTCGATCGGACATCTTAAGTGCCTCATTGAAAACATATAACTTGAAAAAAATCGGAACACATATAACTTGAAACACTGGATGTAAACCATTGAACCCATTTTTCAAGTTATTTGTGTTCTGATGAAACACTTAACAATGTCCGATCGAGATGAATTTTGGCACACTTGTAGTACTCAATGAGCTCTACGCGGTGGACGTCTCCAATTGCCGGAATGATGCCAGTGCGACACAGACAATAGCGCACAGCATGCTGTGCAGCACGGGGCTGCGCAACATCTCCCTCGGTTCCTTGATTTCATTTCCTAAGTCAAATATTACATTAGCTTTAAATTTCGGCAGTAACAGCATAAATTAAAGTTTGACTTGAGAACGAAAGGTTTCTGCATTGCTTATGAAGAGTCCTATTACTGAAGGTGGACTCGGCCCACTCGGGAATGAAAAGCCCGCGCAACACCTCCCCAGTTCCTTGATTTCATTTCCGAAGTCAAATATTACATTAGCCTTAAATTTCGACAGTAACGGCATAAATTAAAGTTTGACTAGAGAACGGAAAGTTTTTGCATTACTTATGGAAAGTCCTATTATTGAAGGTGGACTCGGCAATGAAAATCCGATTGTATTCGACTTTATTAAGGGTAAAATGGTTGACTCAAATAATTGTTAGATGTAAACATAATAGTGTATGATGTCTTGGATGAAAAACATAAGCAGGGAGTGATTTTAAGATCATGATTTTACCATATCATAAATTATTGTTTGAATTTATAAATTTATAGTGGAATTTTTGAAGCTAAAATATTCGCTTGAACCCCATTGTATTAGGTGGAGCCGCCGCGGCCCTAAGCGCAACATTGAATAATTTTTTCGTTTGACTCAGAATTTTCTCGAGAGGAACAAAGCCAGGGCCCCGCATTCACGAGAGATCATACAGTCCACGTATTATAGTGGGTCCATACACTTTTGTTGGGACACACAGCATCACGTGGCAGTGCCGGGAGCACTGAATAATTATTCCACATTAACATATCAAACCCTGATATATTCAAGTTTCGCGGCAAACGCTTGTACCCCTCCCCCCCCCCCCCCTCTCTCTCTCTATAAACTCCTCGTTTCTACACGGATCTGCTCGAATTTCTCTCTCTCTAAATCTCTACCGGATTCGTCACTCCCCCTCCCTCTCCCGCCGTGGTAATCCCAGAACTGGTATGTACAGCATCTTCATCTCAATTTGATCTTTATTTTTAGGGTTTAAAAGACGATTTTTTATTTTATTTTTGAATTTTCTTCGTTTGACATTGTAAGCGTATTGTTGGTATTGTTATTACAGTCTGTCGTTAATCAATTGAGAAAGGGTTGTTACCCGCGTAAGTTGCGAAATTTGTATTGTTTTTTCGTTGATGTGCTGAGCAGATAAGTTTGTATTAATGCCCTTTCATGAACTGATTGATCTTCGGTTTCTCCTGCTTTTGATTTGGATTGAATGTTGCATTGAACACTGCACTTTATATGTGGATTGACATGTAGATAGTGACGTGCACACAGACAGATGTAATTTGCGCTTGGGGGATGGAGCAAGATATCATGGTAGGTGCAAATTACGCCCCCTCTCATGCCCCCATGACTTCCCATTGATTATTCAGGAATAGAACGGCTTACGGATCACTACTCATCCCCAAATCAGTCCACGTCAAGTTTATTTGAATTGAAGAATTTTTTTAATTATGCGAAAGAACATATATACTAAATACGAAGTACCCTCATGATTACACTAATAATTCAATTATTGAACGTTACCTGTGAGCAATGATAATGAGTCATAAGATATTCAAAATTAAGAAATAGGAAATGATTATCATGTTGCTATCTACTTCTTAGTGATGGAGGCTATGTAATTCAGAATGAAGGGTAATTTGAAACATGAATGGTAATACACAGAGGTTTGTACAGTTTCAAATGCTACAAAAGGATCACTAAAAATTGATAGTAGAATATGGGAGGCTATTGTATGAAGACATCATTACTGTTTACTCCTCTGTCCCCTTTTTTTGGTCCCTTTTGTGGATTTTAACTTGCTAAAGAAACATCATCATTGCATTTGTTATAAGTCTGTTTTCTCTTTTTACCCTTCAAAAGATTATCATTGCATTTTCTTAGGTAATTCATAATTTCATAAAGTAAGGGTAGGAGAGTAATCTCTTCACTTTTTGCCTATTACTATTAAACCTATACATTTATAGTTTTTATCGAAAACTGCTCGGATCAAGCCCTTCAGAGTATTTTTTTTTGGAGATTCACCCCCTATTAGGCCCTCAAAAACACGTTTTAAACACATTGAGTGGTTCGGATCGTCGGGATTCAACCCTGATCCACGAGGTCCGCAAGGAATTTCCGTGAGGGATCCCTCAATGGATCATTTTCGTATATGTATGTATGTTAAGAAATATGGATGTATGTATGTATGTTAATATATATATATGTTGTGGGAATAGTTATAGAAGGGTTAATTACACTGTATAAGCCAAACATTTGAGTAATAACATTTTTACCCTTGAAAAAATTAAAAACATTACAAATTGGCCCCCGCCGTGTCCCCCAGAAAAAAAATAAAAAAGCCGTGTCTCCATGTCCGACACGTCAATACTTCAACGTCTAGGAGTGTCGGTGCTTCATAGGTTTCATTCAATATCTTGGGCACGTGGTCTTCGAATCTTCTTGTAGTGGCGGGTGAACTTGTGTGCTGCAAGACCCACCTAACGGGAAATGTAATTCAGTGGTTAAAGCACCTTACATAAATGATTATGAAGGTGAACAATAGTTTTTTGTATCAGAAGATCCAAGGATCAAGATCATGTGTCTAGGTCAGGGAAAAAGTCTAGGGATGACTTAATGGATTTTGACATGTATAAATATCTTTTTTATTCTCCAGTTATGCCTGCATCTCAAAAGTAATGGTCTAATGGTGCTCTTTTTCGGTATGATTGCATGTTCGGTCCCAATTGAATGGAACATAAGGCTCGGTTTGGTTTATTGCATGTTCGGTCCCAAAAAGGACTAGAACAGGAGATCATGTGACTTCCCCTGACCTTGTGTCTTCTCACTTTTTCGTGGATTTCAAAAGATACTCCCTCCGTCCCGAAAAGTTACACTTTCACTATTCCAGCCCTATGAAAAAATTGTTTATATCTTTTAATCTGTAATGTTTTATATAAGCAATATGGATCTCGTTTGATGGATTTCAATTAGTTCTTTTAAACAAAGTTCTGAAAATCACATAAAACATTATGAAATGAAAGATATAGGCAATTTAAAAATGGCACGCACTCACGAAAGTGTCTAACTTTAGGGGACGGAGGGAGTACTACTTGGGAAAACAATATTCCTTAAGAAGTTACACATTTTCATGTTATTGTTTAAATTTTTAGCATCTTTACTCTATGCCTAATATTTACGTCAAGCATGTGGAGTGAAGGTGATTTTCCCGCTAATTGATGATTTGATTCGTATTAATTCTAGTGATGTTTGCCAGAGAGGATAGAGTTGGTCATGGCCCCGGCAAGGAAATCTAGGAGTGTAAACAAGCCATTTTCTAATAATCCTGAGGTGTCTCCCGGTAAAGATGATGGGAACCCAATCAAATCTCGGCAACGGGTGAGTATGGCATTATTTACGTGGAGTTTATGTTCTTACTAGACTCCTAAATGAGTAACTGGAGCTTTTTGTGCGTATAACAATTAATGTTAGATTATCATTTTATGTCCCTTTACTAGATTAGTGGATAGTACTCTCATTTTAAGCTGTCAATCATAGGTGTTTATTATATATTACAGTCAGGGTATTGTAACTTTGTTTGACTTGTTAATTCCCTTCCAACTCATTTCGCATATCTGAAGAAACCTGTGTATTTCCAGTCAGTTGGTAATCCTCTTTTTTCTCATTCTCATTACGAAAACTGGTAAAAGACTTGGAATTATCATATCATCGTTATTGGAATTTGATGTTTATTCCTCTCTTCAGTGTATTCCTCCATTTTGGCTGCTAGCTTGTGTTTTTCTAGATCAGTATGTCATATGTGTCCAGTAGTGTCATGTGGTTGTTTGCGGCCTTTCTTTCCCTATAACAACGTCCTACTACTTTCATGAGAAAATTGTATTACTGTAGCTGTCACTTTGTTTATTGGTGTATTTTGAGTAAGTTGTTTTGTTTGGAGTTATACCACAAAATTTCTGAGCCAGAGAGATGCACAAGGTACTGAGGAAGGGGACCGATTTATGTTCCTTATAAGAACATGCTCTTAACACTTTTATGTCCATAAGTACAGCGAGTCCAGCTGTAAAGTGTTGTCCCTTTGTTAAAGAGTTTTTTCTATGAAATTTTTAAAATTCCATACCTTGAATAGTAAATATCTGTTTTATGCAAGTTTCATATTTTTATCCTCTCTTCGTCTTTGAGATCTTCTGCCCGCAATTCATGTTCAATGGGAAAAGGAATGAAAATGAAATTTTCTATTGTTTTCTCATTCTGCGTTGAGTGAGATTTTACTATTTAGTCCACAGTCCATTTCTACAAAGCACGTTGTAGTTTGCCGTATACTTAACAGACTTTGTACTAAGGTATTGGGTTAGAATTTTTCATATAAGTAGGCACTGCCTTGTCATGGCACGTTGAGTGGCAGTACTTTGCAGTGTCGATATGTTTGGAAATCAAATATCTGTGATTCTTCTTGGTAAGTAAACATGGTAACTCTCTTACAAGTAACTGGATCTCTTCCCCCACCAAAAAGGGAAAGAAATTTCAGATTCTTAAAACTTTGACTTCATGGAGATATTGAAGATATTGAACTCGTTGGTATACATATTTGAACAGAAGAGGAAGTTGTCAGACTTGTTAGGATCTCAATGGAGCAAGGATGAGCTTGAGCGTTTCTATGGAGCCTATAGGAAGTACGGGAAAGATTGGAAGAAGGTACCCATTTTTGCCATTGACATTCAGTTTGCCCTTCTAGGGATGTTCTTCTTATGTGGGCATTTTGTTTCATGTTGTGCAGCTATCTATTTCAGTGTGACTGCCTCTTGTGATGTATCATTGTCATTTCGTTTTCTTTTTCCTTTCTTTTGTCCCGCTTCTATTTGCCAAGTAGCATATTGATGGATACATTCCCGAACACACTGGCACCATAAAATGTTGATGGACATGGCAATGACGTCGTTGTATAGATATAACTCTTGCTTATGCACGATGCAGCAATGATGTATGCAAAGAACTTCCTTTAGTATGTTGAGTATGTACTCGAGCCTTGAATCAAATTTGGTCATTTTTAGGATGAGATGATAAAAGGGTGACTTCAGTAACATCTAATGGCATGTGAAGATGACTCAACAAGTTCCTTTTAAGCAATATACATGTTTTGCTTTACAACTAGTTTTCCTTTTTGAAGCATGTCATTTTTCCATTTGAGTCTTGATTACTGTTTGTATTCAGGTGGCTAAAGTGGTACCTAATAGATCTTTGGAAATGGTGGAGGCCCTTTACAATATGAACAAGGTATGTTTGGTTCGAGTGCTTGCTTCATCACTAGATGTGCTTAATCCTGTTGGTCATTGTTTTTGTGTGAAACTTTGACTTGATTCTTAATGTGTAGAGTGAATGTTTCTAGGATGTTGTTTATCTGGATAATACTGGGGTCCTGCTATTGGAAATGGTGTAGTTAATATTTTGGCTTTGCTTGGTCAGTGCTTACAGTTACAAAGGCTTCACATTGAGATAAGTTCTTAGACATTCTATGGTTAAAAGTAAATATGGGATTCGGGCAAATTGGTGACACTTCAAATTTGGTTAGCTTGTGCTCCATGGAAATACGGTTTTGAGTGCCTTCCTTGTTTTTCACGGTTTACTAGTTCATAGATTGATATTCTATTATGCGAGGAAATTTGGTTGGGTGTGTTCAGTTGAATTTTCCCCTTGGTTATATCAAGTTTCTCATTAGCGTAGTGCCTCTATTGCTCCCATGGCTTGTTCTCGTTTTTCTCCGATCTCCTGGAGTAATAATGGGTTATTTTCCGGAAATCTTAGATTCGTAGTGATCCCAAGGCTAATAAATCACCTTGTTAGAGCTTGTTCCACACTTTGGTTAATTATAATCTCTAAAACTAGTATATTAGCCTGAGCTTTCTCCACTCATTGCCAATTGTTTTTTTTTTTAATGCTTTAACATGATATTAGAATTAGGCTTTAGGAGGCTTTAGGACAAGACTATCTTGAATGATTGCCCCATTGTTTGTGTCATAGTTACACCTTGTTTAGTTATGATCCCAAAGTTATGAATCCTTTGTCATCTCCATGTACGGAGAGGGGTCCCACGTATAGGAGAGTGTTAGAGCTTATCTCACATTGGTTAGTTATAACCTATAACTAGTATATGAGCCCGGGCGGCCTCTCCACTCATTGTCATTTGGTTTTGAGTTGGATGCTTTAACATACCTCCTATGTTATCCACCGTTTTTGGGTTTTTCATTGAGGATTAACATAATTGATAAGAGAAGGTGGTCCATTCATTGTACGAATTACATCTCTCGCAAGTCCTTTCATTCTTTGGTTTTTTTTTTCCTCTTGCGAGTCCATTTCTTAACAGATTAGTTGAAGTTCTATGTAAATCACTCTTGTACGCTCGAAAGATTATTTCTAGGATGTGTGTGTGCCACTTAGCATCAACTTAACCTATTTTGTGGATTGTAGGATTTGTGTCATCTTCTTGTAAGATTATTAATACCAATGACTTGGTGCTGAAAAAGAGACCTAGTTCCTTCTACTTCAAAGGGTCGTGTTATGTGTAGGAGCCAAGAGGAGTGAAGAGGCCATTGAACACCTCGTTTTACATTGTCCTTTGACCCTTAGACTATGTATCAAGGTGTTTCAAGTGGTGGATATAGAATGAATGGTACATTCTTTGTGGCAATTCTTAGAATGAGTATAGGATTTTGGGATTGTGTGGTATGTGCGGTGTTTTGAGTGTTTTGGTTGGTTAAAATGAAGGATCTTGGTATAAGTTTGAAGTTTTGGATGCATTATTGGATTGGGTGCTAGATATGATTTAAGTTGGTCTTCATGTCTTCTCTATTATGGGGATGTCTTCCTTTTTTAGCATTGCGGATTGAGGAGTGGTGCGTATGTTACACAGTCTTGGGTAGAACTCAACCCCGAAAGCTAGCTCATGAAGTGAGGGTGCCCTCACGCTTATATACTGCATATTACTTGGTATCCAGGCAATGTGGGACTTTGCTTCACAGCGTAATGCATCTTTTGTTTTCTTTTTGGTTGATTCTTGTCCTCCATACTCTTTTGTGTCTTTTTAAATGTTCTTTAGTGCCATCTCTTTTCCAATTAGGAGGCAAAGGCGCTTTTTGGCCAGGAGGGGCAGGTATTTGCTTAATATAAAGGCGATTAGTTGCTCGATTTTCAGAATATTATTGCTTGGAATTTGTGAGTAGTGCCTAGTTTAGGTTTGGTTGTTTAAAGTAATAATCCCCCCTTCCGTTCCTCGTATAAAGGGAAAAAATAGCAAAACATTTAGTTTCTCACCACTACTTGATTTTGTACTAGGAGCTTTGATGTTTGAGTTACTTGCATATACTTGAAAAAATTACAAAATAATGATATGCAATTTTCGAGTGACCAAAATTCATACTAGGAGCTTAGATGTTTTAGTACTACTTGCATACTTTTGTGTTCTTTATGGATTATTGTTCGAACCTTTGTTTGAAATTTGGGTATCCTTTCTTAAATGGCCTTTGAATTTTGAATATTAATGATTTAGGATGCTTCTAATTTCCAGGCATATCTATCTTTGCCAGAGGGGGCAACTTCTGTCGTTGGCTTGATTGCAATGGTGACTGATCACTATAATGTCCTGGTAAGCTAAGCACTTAGTTCGTAAGTCAAGGAAGATGCTATTATACAGATTTTGTTTTGAAATATAGCCCTAGGGCCATGCTTTGCATTGTCAGAACGATCCAAAGAAATTTGGCGAAGTTTGAACTAGTCCTGCCTTTCCCTGCATTGGTATGAAATCCTGGTTTTGGAATTGTATTCCCACTGACCCACTTTATAACCATATGGATTATGAGCAACTGTTATAATCCCAAGGGAGGTGTTTTCTAATCCAGTGGCTTCTTTGGCCACACCACAGTGGACCTCACTCCTTGTCCCATGCACAATCAAATGCAGAATGGGATTAATTTGGTACCATTTGTCTTCGGATTGGGAGCCATTTGTGGCATCATCCCCCTAGATGAGAGGTTTAGCCGGCCATCGGAAGGAAAATCATCGCCATGGTCATTGCTTGCGCGCGCCCTGATTGTGCTTCTGCACCACATTATCTGATATGCACCCAGCTCCCCCAAACCTACTGCTTTTCCCTCTTGTTTTATAGTGTGCCTCTTGGTTTACATGCAGGCGAGTCTTCCGGCCCAAAATTTAATGGTGGGCCCTTCGAAATATCCACCGCTTGATCCCTTTTTCCTTTGTAATCCCACGTAAAGCCAAACATCACACCCGGTCGGTCAATATGTATTAAGGAATAAATCCTTCTTTGGCGCAACAAATTCCTTTCGCAATCAAAGTCAAGATTATCATTCACATATTCTCAGACCATGTGTCAAATAGTAAGGCTTCAGAATAAAATTGGGTGCTTTGATTATTGATTATTTGTGATAGCTTAGATGCACCACTTGAATTAATTTGACCACGAGCTTTGCTTTGACACCAAGTAAATTCAACTTATCAGCAGATTAAGCCTCTAAATACCTATAACAATAAAATAGGTAACAAACTAACAATATAAACGGACCTAACAATGATAAATTAGGGGGCGCTAATATGAACATTTGCGCGCCTATCACATGGTGTTTTGCATTTTGATTTTAACACTTCCTTAGCTGGAGTGATGGATTGTTGATTGACAGGAAGAATGTGATGGTGACCAAGAGAGCAATGATGCTTCTCGGTTGTCCCCGACTCCTCAGAAACGTGGGCCAGGAAAAGGTCACTCCATTGCATCAAAAAAAGATCCTTTATTATATCCTTCAGCTGCCTCAGTAAATGATGGATGTTTGTCCCTGTGCAAGTGGCTCTCTGATGGTAAAACTATTCGTGCCCCTTTCAAAGTATAAATTATCACCTGTTATCTTCATGTATTTGGCTGTAGAATTTCTCATGTAGCATTCCCTTCTGACTAGTAAGACTTGGGGAAAGGATTTAGCTATTTACAATGATCTATAGTAAGGAATTTGGAAATAGAATTATATATTTTTTAAGTCATCATTTTTTAAATGGTTAAACTACTTCTGATGGAAGTGTAGTATTTAATCATGTTGGGAAGGAACATAATAAAGAGGTAGGATGTGTCGAAGAGGGATGTAACGTATGGAAAAGAAGGGGAAGAGAAGAGAAAAAATTGTGGTACAAGGATTATACTTGTTTTAACTAGGGGAAATTTTGGCTGTTTGGGGAAAATGCTATGATAAAAAATAATGAAGAATAGATGATAAAAACAATGAAGAATAGAACTAGGAATGAAGAAGACTTAAAGGGTTAGTTTAATTAAAGTGAAAATGCTATAAAATACAGGAGAGAGAAAAAATGACACTTTTTTGGCGTTTGATTAGCATGAAAACAGGATAAAGATCGCTAGAAAGTAAACATTTTTGTACAACTGCATGGTTAGCTTTTGTTTTCTTGCTAAGAACACAAGGGATTTTATTTTCTTGTGAATGTTGCCACCTATATGATACTTCCCATTATGCCCACAGTTTTTCTTTTCCTGTAATTGTCCATGTTGTATGTTAAGGATAAGTAGGTAAGTACTAACTATAAATATTTTCTCGCAATATTCTTACAAAACTCTCATTGTAATAAAATGCATAGAAGAAAATAAATTTTACTTTCACTTTACTTTCTTTCACTTCTCTTTCTGTCGTTATCCCTTTCCAACATAAATTTCTTTCTAAACAAACGGACCCTAAGAGAACCTTATAAATTATACTTGTAAGAAATCTCCTCTAACTCTTCTTACATATGGGTTGTGAATGCCAAAAGGACAATAGACCATTTTTCTACAATCTACTGATATTTTGCACCGATGTTCTTTGTTTTGATAGCTTTATCGCATGGTTTTAGTTGGGACTTGGGCAACTAACATCAAAGGAAAAATGTAAAAAAATGGTAAAAAGATCCAATTTTCAGTTTTTGTCGTACATTTGCGAATGTTCTTGGGTTTGAGGCGCCTTGTTGAAGTTTTTGTTGATGTTTCTTATTAGGTGGAGCAGATAGTTTTATATCCTAATTCCTAACCCTTACTGGACTTTCTGTGTGATGATTGTGTATGTGGTGTTGATTTGATAGTTGTGTCAAACTTATAGCGTGTGCTGATGTGGGTATTTTTCTTCAATTGTCTCGTGGTGGAGGCAATTGATTTGGGTCTCTAGGCCTGCCCTCCTTGATGCCTTTTGGCTTTGATTTGGGGGCATGGTTCTGCAACAAAACGTCCGTGTAGCTCCTCGGTTCTTGGAGGTTTAGGGGGGCCACTGTTTCAGTGGTATTTTGAGCGCAGCCACTTTGTGCATATTGCCAAAGGTTAGGTCTGTTTCTCAACCATCCCCCGCCCATACCCCCAATGATTGGGGACTAGATGGGTTCTGTTGTTGTTGTTATTGTTGTTGTGTCTCGTGGTGGAGGCTGCAGAACAATGGTTGAGTAGGTTATAATGTTCTCTGAGGGTTGTCTTCGACTTTGGATTGATTATGTCATGTTTGTTTTTTGTTGTTAAAAGGGTGGGTTACACGGAAAAGGACAACTCGCTTCCCAGTTGCATATTCATATCCAAAAGATGACAATGACAACCATGGTTCACCTAATAGAAGTGGTCAAAAGAGGAGGAAGTTGGATGATGATGTTGAACATGCGGCAGCATTAGTATTAACCAAGGCTTATCAGAGGGGAGGCTCACCCCATGTGTCCCTATCGCCAGTGAAGAAAAATCACATGACATCCTCACCTTCCCAAAGCCGGGTAAGTATGTTAGTCATGTCGATATTCTGGTTTGTGTTTGTTTACTTGTTTCGTGATGTCGGAGTATCAACTAAACTATTCTTTCCCATTTGTGTAATATAGCGCTCACAATCTGAGATGGGCCGGTCCATGACTCTTGGTCCTGCAATTGATAAGGACTCTTTGGAAGGCAGTTTAGGCTTCAGGGTGGAAGAGAATGGAGGCTATACCAGGGCAATAAGTCCTTTGAGGGATAACAAAAGTTTTGATACACTGAAAGTTCACAAAAAGGGGGAAAAAGTTCATATCAAGAGAAGAAAATGTGATAATCTCGGAATCGACCACTTTGGTGATGATCGGAAAGCATCTAGCGGCACGAGAAGTGGCCTTAATGATAATGATATGATGGGAGAAGTTAACATTGAAGTGTCAAATCCAAAAATTGAGCAGTCCTCTTTGGTTAAACGTAAAACAAAGAGAAAGAAGAAACTCTTCTTTGGAGGTATGGTCACTATTAAAGCTTTGTTATTTGAGGTCGTTTGATCTTGGAAGAAGAATGTCAATTTTTTATGTTGCAAGTTTTTCATCACGACGATTGTCTTGTTTTCTGAAAATCTCCGTTGGATGTACTTACACTCAGTTTTCTCTTGAAATGAAATGATAAAACCAATGTAGTAGTATTACATTGGTATTTGTTTTCATTCGGTAATAATTTTTGAAGTACGAAACATTTCTTCCCACTCTTGAACTTGAAGCTGGAATGGGGTACCAAATTGTGAATCGTGATATATTGATATGGTGCCACTTGGCAGAGATGAGGGAGTAATATTGCATCACAGTTGGACGTAAGGCACATTCATGTCAGGTCATCATTTGAACCTGGAAAGGTTGATTAAATTTGTTTCTCAGGGTCCATAAATGCAATGTTGTTACTTGTTATCCACTCATGCAGATTCCTCTCATAAAGAAATAAATTGCTTAGATCTAATTTTCTGTTTAAAGATATATTTCTGTGATTATGTGCCATGAATTGTGATGAATAACTGCTTGTTTCCTCAACTCTTTCCTTTTCATCTAGATGAAGACCCAGCCTTGGATGCACTGCAAACATTGGCAGATTTGTCTGTAATGATGCCATTGTCAACAATGGAATCTGGTAAATGATTCTTGGTTCCTGTCCTTGTTCCAATGAATAGCCATTTTAATGTCCATGCCATCTATATTTTATTTTACTAGTTTGCTACTTGGTGTGTTAGTCCTTATTCTCTCTCTGTGAAATAGATAAGCTTGTGTTACCCATTAAAAGTTGCTCATGTGTTAAAGTCAAGTGTTGGTTAAAGAACTCCCTGTGCTTGGTATACCTTGCTTTCGTTTTTTCATCTCTTATTAGTATAGTTGGTTCTTTGCAAAGTACAGTTGATGTTTAAGGTCTAGGGAAGGATCCTAGCACTGATTGATAATCAAGAAAAATAACTAGGCAAGGACACTTGTTTCTACTGCAACTTGCAAGAGATGTGGATTCTTGAATCTTAATATGGCCTTATTTGCAGACGACTGAAACTTGAAAGTTCAAACATAACTTTTGAAGTTGTTTAGGATTATTGTATATCATCTTGTCTTTGGATTAAAAATTAACTTCTGAAAATTTATATTCCCTCTCCTTTTTACCAAGAATACTTTACAGGGAAAAATATTTTTTTGACTTTTTCGGAGTAAATAGGGAGAAGCATAGGCAAAAGATGGGATTTACTGATTCTTAAGACCTTAAAAAGTAGTTTGTTTTCCAATAAAATAAATGCAAAAGGTACCTAAACACTGAATTCAGTAAATCGAATGATTCTCCCAATTCTATTCGCAGATTTACAGCAATTTCTGATTCATGCAACATATTCGTATCGATGACACTGAATCGCATCGAATTGTATGGTACGATTTGTGATACCGATTGATACGATTAGGACAACCATGATGTTAACCCATTTGGCAAGTTATAGGTAATTTTGTAACAAATTGACAATGGTCTTGCCTGGTGATACATAATCTTAGAATTTATTATTTTAGCTTATAGTAATCCAAACTTCAACTCCCTTGCTGCCCAGAAAAAGATTGAGAAAAGAAAAGAAGAAAAATTCCATCTGGAAAATTCTATATGTATGTTACTATAAAAACTGTAACGGTCATGTGTTTAACATGATATTGTCAAGTGACTCAAGTTCGTTACTTTGCTTTTGTTGAGGTTGTGGCCTTATGATTTGGACTGCATTTTTTATTCTGCTATTGGTTTACCTTGCCCTCCCCTCTTTGGTTAGGTTCAGAATCCTTTGTGAAGTTAGAGGAAAAACAAGCATTTGATTCAGCTATTAGGTCAAGTGGACGTGAGGCCGTGCCTAAACCAAGCAAAAATGGTGATAAAGAGAAAGTACATAGATTTTCTGGTAAAGAGGTTCCAACTACAGAAAGATCCAAATATGGTGGGGATTTGGCAAGCAATGTTAATGTGATCTCCAAAGGAGAGGAGCAGTCTCTTTTGGCTAATAAATCATGGAAAAGGAAATGCAAATCCTCTTCATTGAAGGTGAGTGCACGGACAAGGTTTTTACGCTATGCAAACCTTGATATTGCATTTTCTTTGTTTACTTGTAGCACTGGTGCTATTTTATGGGGTTTTTTTGCTTGTAATCCATTTGAGGATTTTTAATCAGTAAGAGAGCTAATGTAGCTCACTGTCTTCTCAACCTTCCTTCCACCAAACTGCATCACCACTCAACCACCCACCACCCTTTACCAAAAACCACCACCACAAACAAACTTTCTTTTCTCTACTAAAATTCCAATTCCACCACTCCTCCAGCTTTCCATCAAAATTCATCACTACCACCCACCATAAGTCATCCTTTCTCTTGGGTAAACTCACCACCACCATCATTACCTGTTGGGTTTTTGCCCATGTGTGATTGCTTTGAAAAGAAAAGAGTTTTTGTTGGTGGTAGTTGTGCATTTATTAGCTCTAGTTTTGCTCTTTGGAAACTCGAGGGAGTTTATAGCCGGTTGTGCATGCTCAAGTCCCATGGAGCATTTGTTGTGATTGGTCTAATCATTCTTGGCAGTTGAAGAGTGTTCTTTTGTTGTGTATATAAGGGGCTATGTGCCGCCTATTTTTTGTGCGAAAAAAGGCATTAGAATATTGTGGTGTGTGAGAGAAAATTGTGTGAGAAAATTGTGTGCATGTGTGAGGGAGATAAAAATACTAGTGAGCTTGAGAGCTTTGGGTTGGGTTATTTTTATCTCATTGTAACTCAATTCAATATTAGTGAAAATTGTTCTCCCCCGTGGAGTAGGCATTGGGGCCAAACTACGTATATTTTGTGTGTCCTTGTGTGTGTGTTTTTTTTTTGCGCTTCCGCTACGGGTGGGATCGGATAATTTCCCAATAGTGGTATCAGAGCTACGGTATGACGGGAAAAAGCACCGGG
The DNA here is from genome assembly GCA_036023075.1 of Gaultheria prostrata. Taxonomy (NCBI): domain Eukaryota; kingdom Viridiplantae; phylum Streptophyta; class Magnoliopsida; order Ericales; family Ericaceae; genus Gaultheria; species Gaultheria prostrata. The sequence continues at coordinate 75,650 of JAXBDA010000087.1, read as the reverse complement.
TTTGCTATCGAGCTTTTCAACGGTCACAAGAATTTCACTTTTTGGCAACAAAGGGTGAAGAACATGTTAACGAGAGAAGGTTTGGCGAAGACACTCAAGAAAAAATCTGAAAAGTCGGAAGACGTGACGGATGCTAAATGGGAGGAGATGAGAGAGCTTGCAAATAGCATGATCCAATTGTATCTTGGAAATAGCGCCCTCTGGGAAGTCATCAATGAAACGGATCCGGTGGAACTTTAGACAAAGTTGGAGAGTACGTACAAGTTGAAGTCTTTAACGAATCGGTTGTCGTTAAAGAAACAATTATACGCGCTACATATGTCCGAAGGAGCAAACTTCAATGATGATTTGGATGAGTTCAATCAGCTACTAACAGAGTTGGATGCCATTGGTGCAAAGATCGAGGAGGAAGATAAAGCGATCCTCTTGTTTGTTTTATTGCCGCCGTCGTATGAGCATCTTCGGTCTACCTTGATGTATGAGAAAGACACTCTTGGGCTCGTTGAGGTTGTGCTATACTTCTATCCCATGAGTCGATGCGAAGGAAGGAGAGCGAAAGGATTTCGGAGGAGCGTGTTATGGTTGCATCGGTTGCATCCAATGGTGGTCAAGACCGGGGTAGGACAACCGAGAGGCAAAATGTTCCAAGCCAAGAGGGTGTTCACACTCGCGAGGTGGTGAGTCGCGGGTTGTTGACAAAAGGAAATGCTATTTTTGTAACGAAGGACACATAACGAAGTTTTGCCAAAAGCTCAAAGCGAGGATAGAAGAAGAGAAGGAAAAATCCAAAGCGGCGGTTGTGATAGTTTCGCCGAAAATGAAGGTGATTTGCTCACGGTGACTTCGGAAGGTACAATTTTTTTTGATTGGGTTATGGATACCGGTTGTTCATTTCACATGTGTTCAAATAGAAAATATTTTTATTTGTATGAGGCGTGTGCTGGTAGTATCGTTAGGATGGCAAACAACACGGTGAATAAGGTGGTTGGCATAGGAACGGTACAATTTTGTATGGCCGAAGGTTTGTGAGGTTGACCGGAGTCCAACATGTGCTGGGATTGAGGAATAATTTAATTTCTTTGGGGATGTTAGATTCAAATGGTTGTAGTTTTGTGGCAAGGGATGGCGTTCTTGAAGTTTTCAAGAATGATAAAATGATGTTGAAAGGAAAAATGTTGGGCAATTTGAACAAGCTTTAAGGCCGTGTTGAGGTGCGACGTGCAAATGTTGGATATTGAGCACACGAAAGGGATGAGCTCCGGGTTACGCAGTGTGGCATGTAAAGGCGCATGAAAATGAATTTTTATGCATGGAGAGCAACATCGGAAAAGAAGTGCATTTCTTGATGGCCTCAGATGGAGCATTGTTTGAGAAAATTGATGTAGGAAAATTGCGCGCAAGAAAAGGGTCACTTTCTCATCAAAGTTGGTCGATATTTTCGATTAAGCACCCAGGCGAGAGGGTGCGAGGCGCCCAAGCAAAGGGGTGCGATTCACATGTGCAAAAGGGGGTGTTTGTTGGGTTTTTGCCCATGTGTGATTGCAAAGAAAAGAGTTTTTGTTGGTGGTAGTTGAGCATTTATTAGCTCTAGTTATTTGCTCTTTGGAAACTCGAGGGAGTTTAAAGCCGGCTGTGCATGCCCAAGTCCCATGGAGCAATTGTTTTGATTGGTCTAGATCATTCTTGGCAGTTGAAGAGTTTTCTTTGGTGTGTATGTAAGGGGCTATGTGCCTCCTATTTTGTGTGCGAAAAAAGGCGGTAGATTATTGTGGTGCGTGTGAGAGAGAAAATTGTGTGAGTGTGTGAGGGAGATAAAAATACTAGTGAGCTTGAGAGCTTGGGTTGGGTTATTTTTATCTCATTGTAACTCATTCAATGTTAGTGAAAATTGATCTCTCTCCCGCGGAGTAGGCATTGGGGCCGAACCACGTATATTTTGTGTCCTTGTGTGTGTTTTTTTTTTTGCGCTTCTGCTGCGGGTGGGATCAGATTATTTCCCAACATTACCTTCACTCCCTCTACGAAACCCAAATCCATGACCACCCAGGCACCCACCATCCAACCTCTTCCATGCTCTATTCCAGAATCCATCTCACCACGGCCATCACCAGGTCGTTATACACCGTACACTTTTTGTTTTCCCGCTGTACCTAAATCAGCCATATGACTCATCACTGCCATGCCCTTCACGCATCACCGTTTGTCACCTAATGAGCAGTTACCATCCTGCACGTTACCATCATCTCTTGGTCATTTTTTGCAGCGGTTTTGCTCATCACAGCCCACTAGGCAGTGGATAATAAACATAAAATGACAAAACAGTTAAAAGAGTTTCAATGCAATTTTCGCAAATATCAACACACTTTCACATATATTTACACACTTTTCCCAAATATCGATGCACTTTTTGCACATTAACCACCGCCCATTGGGTTGTGATTAGCATTTTCTTTTTTGCATAATCAGCCCTGAATTAAGCTCCAATTTTTGGATTCAAGCGTTAACTCTTCTTTGTAGAACCTTATTGACTATTATGTGAATTAAGGGCTCAAAATGGAATGCTAATGTCATTTTTTTTTCATAGTCTCCTCTATATATTTGTTACCAGAAAATACTAATACCCTAGCAATTTAAGCATTGGAATGCACGTCACAGACAGAATAATTCTGTTAAGAGATGATGAATTTAGCGATCCAGAGCCCAATTTGTTTCCAATTTATGCTGATGTTTTGGAGAGTGAAGCTTTTGCTAGACAAACTGTAATAATTTGGTTAAAGTACTGCTAAAGATGTGTTATCGTGTTTTTCTGTGTATGTGTGCGCACGCGCGCATGTATACATATAAAGAGTAATAATCAGAAATGTAACAAGAAAATGTCCTAGGATTTTCTCAGTTCAAAGTTTCTAGTCAATTAGTGTTTTTTTGTTCTTTTCTCTCAAAACCACTGTTTCTTTGCTAGTGATTACTATCACGATTCCACATGGAATGCTGGCGTAACACCAGTAGAATCATGAAGCAAAATTTATGAAGGTTTTTCCAACATATGTATGCTGATAGTTTAAAGGATCACGATGCAACTAATGCACTGCTGATTGCTTATGTTTATTTGCAAATTCTGCTAATGATTGGTTAAGACTTCTCCTTATTGCATTCAGATTTAGAATCGTTATTTCCTTTGCATTTTCTTTTTAGACATTGCTTCACTGAGCTTTCTTCTTTGCTGCATATACAAATGTTTTCTAGGCCTCGGCTGAAGAAGATGAAAAACTTGTGATTAAATTTCGACGTACTGGTCTAAAACTTTCTCCTTTAAAACAAGGGGAGCCTGTCAAGCCGGCAAAGTGTTCTTCAAGTAGTGATAAAACAAGTCTAGGCAATGATTCATCAGGATCAGCTGCGGAGGTTCTTGTGGAGACCCTTGCTACTTTACCAATCAAACAAAGTAAGCGCAAGATGGTGCCAGGAAGAACAAAAAGTCTTAAACTGATGAAGTCTCCTGGGAACACTTCATATCAGGCTAATAAATACTCTACATTTCGAGGGGTACCATTAAAGGTTGCTGGATGTTCTTCTTTATGTTCAGAACTGAGCTTTCCTTCGATACGTGGTTATAACAGATATTGTACTGACTTTGCAGGATAATCTTTCTTGTTGGCTATCATCCTCATTGACACGTCGATGGTGCACTTTTGAGTGGTTTTACAGTGCAATCGATTACCCTTGGTTTGCTAAAAGGGAGTTTGTGGAATACTTAAATCATGTGGGTCTGGGCCATGTTCCAAGGCTAAGTCGCGTTGAGTGGGGTGTCATAAGAAGGTAAATTAAGTTTTTGCTGCTGTTATATGATGAATACATGTACATCTAACCTGTTGTGAAGGGCTGCAACAGATTGTTAATGATTATTGTGTTCCTTGATTCAGTTCCCTAGGCAAACCCCGGAGGTTCTCTGAACTCTTCCTTCATGAAGAGAAGGAAAAGCTTAAGCAGTACCGACAATCTGTTAGGAAACACTATGCTGAACTTCGTGCTGGTACCAAGGATGGTCTACCGAAAGATTTGGCATGTCCGTTATCAGTTGGACAGCGGGTAGTTGCTCTTCATCCCAAATCAAGAGAGGTTCATGATGGAAGTGTGCTCACAGTTGACCATGACAAGTGCAGGATTCAGTTTGACCACCCAGATCTAGGGGTTGAATTTGTCATGGTAATTCCCTCTATTATGTACTCAATCTCGAAGCCTTAAATTACTATATCTGGCAACACAATGGTTTGATCTATCACAGTTAGTCATAGAAGAAGAATGTTGATCTCAAAATTCAATGGCTAATATTTTCTTATTTTGAATTTATGTTCTTGTTGAAAGAAGTATTAAATTAATTAAACCTTTTGTTCTCCTTTCTTTCCTCAGATCCTCTCAGTATTAAATGTGCAATTATCTGCATTCTAATGCTGTGACTTTTGAATGTGAAATTTTATTTCATCTTCCCTGTCATTCAAGGGTTATGGCTTAGCAGAACCTTGAACAGGTTAAGGATCTAATAACCTAATCCATTTCAATTCCTGCTCCCGTTTGGCTCTTTCCATCATTCGACCAAAACAAAAAAATTCACAAATCTGAAATGTCAAAAAAAAAAAAACATTTGGTTCATTTCTATCACAACAAGATGGACTTTACCAAGGTTGAGAATGGACCAACTATTAAATCTTGTATGGAAATTTCTTTTACCTATTTCTCTGGGTAATGTTCTTTTTCTTTAGTTCAGCCAATCCTTAAATATTAGGAGCCACTTCCTGTCCATTTCGATTCTATTATAGCCTCTATTTCCATAAAGAAAAGAAATATTACGGCCCCTATTCAAGTTATTTTTGTTCTGCTCAGTATACTGGTCAGCTATTTTTCTGCCATTGTGCCGCAAATGATTCTATGTATAGTGATCAGCTATTTTTCTGCCATTGCGCCGCATATGATTCTATTCCTTGTCCTTGTTGCTCCCTGTTGTATTACCAAATTGTAGGTTCTTGGGGTTCGGAGATTATTAGTAATTCTTCTTGATTTTTTTATGCTTCTGGTTACCAAGCAAAATTCCAAGTTTAGAACTGCTGAGAGTTGAAATGGAAGGAGCTAATTGATGTTCATTGTAGGATATTGATTGCATGCCTTCAAATCCGTTGGAAAATATGCCAGAAGCTTTAAGAACGCAGAATATTGGAGTTGATAAAATTTCTCTGAATTCTTGCGAACCAAGAGCCAGACAAGCAAATGCTGGAGAGTCGGTGGTTCTTTCTCCAAATGAACATCTGGAGAATGCGTGCAGTCCCATCAACATTCTGATGAATCAGGCAAGTGTCAGTATGCATATTGAAATTATTAATTTCTGAATTTCCTCATATGACTGTTACACAGTCTTGGGTAGAACTCAACCCCAAATGCTAGCTCATGAAGTGAGGGTGCCCTCACACGTTATATTACTTTGGTACACAAGCGATGTGGGACTTCGCTTCACAAGGTGCCCTCACGCGTATGTACTTCATATTACTTTGGTACACAGCTTCACAATGACTTCATTCCATAACCATGTTTTCCGGTTGTGTGTGCATATGTTCAAATTTTGCCATATCGCATTGTTTCGATGGCATGGTTGGTTGAGTAAAATTTCAGCAGTATACCCCTCTTTCACCTTTTAATTTTAGGATAAATAAGAATGCTTCAGGTTTGAATTGCACGTCCGTCGAGGAACACTATCTCGTCCGTGGACGTGGTATGTGTACGACCCTAGTGCTTGTTTGAACTATTACGAGAACACATTGATTTATTCCAACCCACTCCATTGATTTTCTTTCTTGTGGACATTGTTTATTTGGTACGACTCCCTCAACTATAGAGTCGGTATAACAAGGAGTCAAACGATCAAATAAATGGCCAATGTAGATCATTGCACCTGGCCCTCTTGTTTCCGCTCCACAATATCTGCCGCTCTTGTAGTTGATTTGAGGATACAACAACTCTCCGTATTTGTTAGTCCTAGAGCAACATATGCTTCTGAGAATACTATTGATCTTCCTTACGATGGAAGCATATCTCCATACATCACTGTTAGAGTTTGTCCCACATTGGTTAATTATAACCTCCAAAGCTAGTATATGAGCCTGGGCGGGCTCTCCACTCATAGCCAATTGGTTGTGAGTTGGATGCTTTAACATGGTATCAGAGCTAGGCTTTCGGAGGATTTTGGACAAGACTCTCTTGGTTATTGCCCCGTTGTTTGTGCCATAAGTGCACCTTGTTTAGTTATGATCCCAATGTTGTGGATTCGTTGTTTACCTCTCCACGTGCCGGTCAGGGGTCGCATGTGCGGGAGATTGTTAGAGTTTGTCCAACATTAGTTAATTATAATTATAACCTCCAAAGCTAGTATATGAGCCTGGGCGACTTCTCCACTCATAGCCAATTGGTTTTGAGTTGGATGCTTTAACAATCACCAAACTTTGAACGCTCAAATTATATTCTCTTAATCTGTCCCTAGCCATCTCCATGCATAGGTTGTTAGATGCTATCCAGTAAAAAGAGCTGCTTTGGTCGACTTGTTCAGCCTGTGGCAAGAATTAAATATTCATTTTGGTGTGTTGTTTCGGCAAGAGCATGGAAATGGAAATGGAAATATTTTGGAAACATGTTGGTATATTTTGGAAACATGTTGGTACAATTTCAAATGAGAAGAAAACAATTTGGAAATACATGAAATATTTAGGAAAGAAACATCAATTATCTAAAAAGTAGATATATCAACTAAATCTTTGTTACATCATACATGTATATACAGTTGATTGCTTTTAATTGACCACGCAGACCATCTATAAGCCAATCCAAACCAATCCTTAAGTCCCAATTAATTGGAGTCGGCTAAATGAGTTCGTTGTCTCCATTGAGTACAGTTGAGGGCATCATGTTTCGTGATATCCAAGAAACCTAAGTTTTTTCAAACTACTATCTCTAAAGTCAATTTTGGTCTACCCTTCTCTTGAGTGCTACCATCTACCATAACTATATTACTTCTCCTTACTACCACATCGACTGGCCTACTATAGAAATGTTCAAACCACCACGTTCTATTTCCTTCATCTAATATTCTGTGAGTGACACCCCTACCATCCAATGAAGGTTTTCGTTCCTAATTTTATCTCGCAAAGTTTGTCTCACATCCATCTCAGCATTCTCATTGGAGCTACACTCATCTTGCATTATGGTAACAGACTCGCAGGTGGGCTCCTTTCACTGCTGTAATCTAGTCGATGAGCATTAGTGGCGAAGCGTCTTGAAACCCATCTGATTCAGGACTCCTTCCTTTGACATACGTATCGTAATAGATACGAATTGAGACATAACTGTCTTATTTTGTCTGAATTTGCTTTATATTACCATCACCTTCGGGTTGCCACCCTAAATTACTTATGAAACTTTACCACAACTGGAGCTTCTAATGGGCAAATTTCACTGACACCTCTTGAGGTTTGCCTTAATGACAGTTCCCCCCCTCATGTACAAGAAATGACTATAAACTTCCTGTGGTTTTAATGTTCTTAACGTGATGGAATTAGCCAAAAGTGGCTTATATTTACAAATTTGCTAGATCTTGTCCCACATTGGTTAATTATGACATTCAAAACTAGTATATGATCCTGGGCGGCCTCTCCACTAATTTGCCTATTGGTTTTTAGTTGCATGCTTTAATATGGTATTAGAGCAGCCAAGAGATCCTTTGTTTAAACCTCACTACCTACCTAATGATTAAAATTTACATGTATTTAGCCCGCTTATGGAGAAGAGTCTGGCTATACGTGAGGGGCGTGTTGAGAGTATAAATAATAAAGTTGCCCATCTTTCTAGCTGCTTAAGCTTTTAGATGAGTTGGTGATTACCAACTTAGTAATAAAGTTGCCCCTTTCTCTAACAGCTTAAGCTTTTAGATGAGTTGGTGGTTAACAACCTAACATGGTATCAAAGCTAGGGTTTCGGAGGCTTTTGGAAAAGACTCTCTTGGTTGATTGCCTCATTTTTTGTGCCTTAAGTGGACCTAGTTTCCTTCTGATCCCAATGTTATAGATCCGTTGTTTAACTCTCCACGTGTGGGTCAGGGTCGCACGTGCGGGGAGTGTTAGAGCTTGTCCCACATTGGTTAATTATGACCTCCAAAATTGGTATATGATCCTGGGCGGCCTCTCCACTCATTGCCAATTGGTTTTGAGTTGGATGCTTTAACAAAATTTAGCATTTTTAATAGTAAAATTTATAATAAAAATCGCTCAATTCTCAACTGTTTTGAATCAAAAGTAATGAATTTGTTCTTTCTAAGCAAAAAAAATGGTTCTTTGAATAGTAGAAAATATATAGTTACTAATAAATTTTACCCTTTTTGATCAAAACAGTTCATCCAATGGGTAAAAAAAAAAAGTTGTTTTGATTCTAAATAAGTGATTGTTGATAGTTTTTTATTAGTTTTTATTAGTTTTTATCACTTTTGGCTCATTCCATCACCATGAAGCAAACCTCATGGCGTGTAATGAAATTTAGCCACTTAAAATTGTACTTAATTCAGTATGAACATTTTTTTGCAGGGTGATATGAATTGTGCAGTTTCAAAAGCTAAAGCAGCACCAATTGACATTTTTAATGCTCCGCAAGCAGCTTATAGTCATCCTATTGTGGAGGCGCACAAACAAGCAAGGGAAGCTGATGTATGGGCTCCATCCAAGGTGGCTCACGCTCCAAATAAAAAGGTCATACTGTTCGTTATCTGCTTGGATGTTATATACCTACAATTAACTCCCAATGTTGACAAAGTTACAGCTAGATTAATGCAATTGGTTATGACAATCTTCATCAAGTCTAAATAGCTATAATTTTCTCCCACACACAGAACTTAGACACCAGATTTACGTGGCTTGGCTGGAATGCCTGCTCCACGGAGAAAGTCACACTATTTCATACTCTGACAGAAATAATAGAGTACAGGCTGACTCAAATCTCACCCTCTCTGTTTGTCCACACCTCTCATCTCACACCCTTACAAGTATATATACGCAGAGAGAGGAAGAAGAAAACAAAACAGAAGCCAGTCAATGGCAGAACGTGGGATATCTTCCAAAATCAGGCGTGGAGTAAAAGGTCTCCAAAGGTGGCTGAGAAGATGGGGCTGGGTCCCTGGTCTCTCTCAGTCACTCTCAATGGGAATAGTCAACGATAGTAGTTTATTCTCTTTGGTGAAAATAGTTTGATATTACTCCATATTTTTAACGAAAAGGTTTCTTCAGGACAGTTATGAAAAAACTGCTATTTTTTATAAACGTGATAATCACTTTCAAGTGCCAATATTGACTTGACAGTTGTACATGTTTCTGAAAGCTTGCAAAGAGGGAGAACAAAAACATTCGTACTATTGCATTTCGAGTTCATATATTACAATGACAAAAACTGGGTTAAATAGAAATAGGGCCAAGGAAACCTGATTAACATAATAACTAAGCTAACCCTAGAACTATGATAAGATAACAAAAACACCACACTTTACATATATTATTCACAGTTTCTTTCCTTTTCCGTGCCCTTGTCTTTTATTTTCTTTCATGTGCAAATGCATGATGATTTTCCTGCCATATGCTAAGTCTCAATAACATGGCTTCTTTTGAGTTGAAGTTATTCTGTTATTTGTATCTCAATATTGGCATACTTACATATGAATCATGGGAGATGAGCGCTCTGCGCCATGATTCAAAATTTACTCAAAACTATTGTTCTTTTTCATCATGCTCATGATAGTATGATGCAGGAGCATAGTGGTAATGCTTACGTGGTAGCTACCTCGACGCCTGTGGAAAATAAGGATTATCCTATTTAGTTTCGAAGTGTCTATTCAGTTTCTAGTCAATGTCTTTTAGTTCCTGATCTAAGTATTTATTAGCCTAGTAATTGTAGTTTGAAAGTTATGTATTGACTATCTTGTAAGTTGTGTCTTTATTTTAATAGTGATCTAGGTATTTGAAAGGCATGTGTTAGAAACAGTCTAGTCTTTATTAAGTCTTGGAAGTGCAATCTTGTAATGCCTATAAATAGGTGATCTAATGAAATGAAATGGGGAGTTGAGTTAATTATTAAATATTGTGCAAGTGTGTCTTGCTTGGAGTGAGTGAGTCCTCCTATAATCAAGTGTGTGACTTGGTCGCATCGAGTGACATCCGCGATTAGCAACGGTGAGTGACATCCGTTGCCCCCGGTGAGTGGCATCCTGGGACTATCCCTTATCTCTTAGTTGGGACCATTCGGTTTCAGCTATTCTCGCAGGTGTTGGCCTGCATCATAGTTGTTCGTCATTCTTCTGGTCTATATTGATGTGATTTTCTATTATGTCTCATAAATGAATGCTTCTTGTTAGAAGCTCCCAAGTTGAATGCCTTCACCCATGTTTGCTGACACTGTTGTGGTAGTATCAGATCTCCAGTCAAAACATAAAACCCAGCTTTGGAGTAGATGAAATTGGCAGAAATAGTAGAATACGTGTTACCTAAACTTCGATGTGTGACATTATAGCCCATTGTTTTCACACAAGTCTATAAGTACGTTGACTAACCGCGCAAAGTTATGCAAGCTGTTATATTTATTCAGGTCTGTAATATTTGGTAAATTAGTGAGTCCTTTATGCCTACTGGAGATGGATGTTGAGAAGTGGATTTGGATTGAAATTGTTTTATCTATGACAGATGGACAAAAATAATTGCAAAGCGCTCAAATTGTCATGTGCATTGTTTCTTTCGAAAATTTACCCAATCGATGGCATTCTGTGAACATCATTGTCTACCCAAAACTCCAATGCTAAATCTAAAAGTCTTAAGTTATAAGTTATTGCAGCAACTTCATTTGACTTGAGACTCTAAGTGCAAGTTCGTGAAGCTTTATGGTTTAGCTTCCAACAAGCAAAAGAAAGAACCATACTATATTTTAAGTAACTTGCTGTATACTAGAGAAATTTCCTGGTCAAGGTTAAACTGAAATAAGGTATCTGATTATGACACTAACCTGTTAAACATGGGAAATAATATGCTTGTGCTTGTGATAAAATAATGTAAGTGATCCATACTTTGTGGAATGCTCTCTCTCTCTCTCTCTCTCTCTCTCTCTCTCTCTCTCTCTCTCTCTCTCTCTCTCTCTCTCTCTCTCATAGTTTTAATTCTTATTTCAATTCCCTACTTTCCCGGTGGCCATGGTTTCTTGCATTTACCGCAATTCTCTGGGAGTGGGTGAGCAGGTGAATATGTGAACTTGCTTTGTTACTTGGGCCTATTAATTTTTAGAGCACGAAATTGTTAGGATACCAATTGTTTCAAAAGCTTAAAATGTTAGGAAATGTGGCGAACCATGTATATCAACAGCCTCCATCAAGTGCAACCCCATCTTGCACGTGGAGTTGCAAATATATATACACCAAGCTTCCCATCCAAACCAATAAAATCCGGACCCGTCTAGCGTTTTTCACAAAAACTGCTCCGATCAACCCTTTCCGAGTGTTTTTTTTTCACGAATCCTCGCGTTGGACCTTAAAAACACGTTTTAAACACATCTAACGGTTCGGATCGTTGAGATTTGGTCCGGAAAGTGACGAAAAAACAATGGTCCGGATTTTATTACAGTCCGGACTGGAAATGAACTCTATATATATGCTCGGATCAAGGTCTTCCCGGTATTTGTTTTTGATGATTTCTCGCGGAGGCCCTTAAAAACACGTTTTAAACACATTGGACGGTTCGGATCATAAAAAAATATCGGGAACGTGGAGGTCCGGAGCCCGGACTAGAAGCTTATACATATACACGAAACAGAATTTCAAGGGGAGAAGCAGAATGCCAACAGGGAACTTGTCATGTGCATTGAGAAGCAGAATTTCAATGTAGATAGAGCGACTTGAACCCAAGTCCTCTCCCTGCTTAAGCCCTGATACCATGTTAAGTTACCAGTTGTCCCGAAAGCTTAAGCTAAGAGGAAATGGGCCCAACAATGTATATCAACTGATTTGATAGGCCTATGAGATTGCTCAATTATGGTTGTTGGTTTCCAAAATTAGGTGTATTTATTGGTTTTCAGTAAACATATCCAGATTGGCGGCATTAATCAGCTGGTACATTTTGTTCCTCTTAGGAGGAAATATAGGTGTAGTTTACGTTTGCAAATGACTAATTGCGAAAAAGCGAAGTAATAGAGATTTTTTTTTCTAAGATTCTGAAGTTTTCAGGGAGCAATATACCTTGGTACCACCATAGTTAATCGAAGCCAGTGGCTAGGCATTTGGCTTCCTTTAATTGTTTTCACGTGTGCCTTTATACAATTTATGATGTTTCAATCCTGTCACAATCTTATTATGGATCATTTTTCTGTTGCAGATCTCTTCTGCAGTGCTCAATTTGAGGCAATGCAACACGGACCTCGAGAACTTCTCGTCTCGAAGGTTGAAGCCTTCAGCCATGTCAGGTTGCTTCAATGGCCCCACAAGTTCTATGGACCATCATTTATATGATTATCTAGATTCAGAGTCGGGATCTACTGTTGAGATTGTCCAAGATTCAAGATTTATAGCACAGACAATGGTGGATACTGCTATGCAGGTTTGGAACCTCAGAATCCCGCAATTTGTGTGGTTTTGTGTGAGTTTGGCCGGCTGTGTTTTGTGTTGTTTCTGCAATTTGAAATTGAAGTGCTTTTTCCCTGAGAATTGTTTCACTGCTGACGAGTAATGACAGTAAATCTTCACATTCGGTGTTTTGTTTTCATTGTTTGATGCCAGTAACTACAAATCGAGAGAGAGGGGTGATAATAGTGAGATGGTTTGACTGTGATGGCTACAATTTCTAGTGACCACGAGCCGAAAACTTTGTTGAATACCTTTTTGTCTGTAGAAATCGCTGGCCTTTGGCATCCAGAAAGATTCATGTACTGGGGGCCTAGGGCAGATCTCCTTGTTTGCAATTCATCTGAGGGGGTTGCATTTTGGGAGTACAATGTTGTAGATATTTTTGATGTTTTTTGGACATGCAACTTGTTTAGTTAGCAAATGTAAACTAATTTAACACTTATTGATTGTGTAATTACTGACCTAGGATATGATTGGATTGGCACTATAAAATACTACATCGACAAGTTGTCATCCAATTGGTTGTATTGTTGTGACACCTGAATCATTTGTTGATTTGGATGATCATCGTAGAACCTCTTCACTTTTAAAGTATTTTGTTAAAGCTTGTCCCACATGGATTTATAACCTCCAAAACTGGTATATGAACCTGGGTGGCCTCTCTACTCAATGCCAATTGGTTTTGAGTTTGATGCTTTAACATGGTATCAGAGCTAGGCTTTTGGAGGCTTTTAGACAATACTCTATTGATTGATTGCCCAGTTGTTTGTGCCTTAAGTGCACCTAGCTTCGTTGTTCGTTGTGATCCCAATGTTTTTTTGCTAAGCAAAGAATTTATTAATCTTTGAAAACGAATTACAAAGAGGGACCCGAGACTGAAAACGGCAAAGGCCCAAAGGGAAATTGTGATCCCAATGTTATGGATCCTTTGTTTACATCTCCACGTGTTAGTAGGGTTGCACATACAAGGGAGCGTTAGAGCTTGTCCCACATTGGTTAATTATAACGTCTAAAACATATATGAACGCGGCATAAACATATATGAGCGTTAGAGCTTGTCCCACATTGGTTAATTATAACCTCTAAAGCGGTTTTGAGTTGGATACTAAGGTCTTAATTTGGTAAATGTAGTAGGAGGTGATATTCCTATTTGATAATCCTTAAGGGCATAAAAGTTTCTCAAGTGCTTACCATGTAATCTGATTTTAACTTTATGTCTCATGCATGATTTCAGGCAATGTCTTCTATTAAGGAAGGGGAAGATGCTTTTGAGAGAATTGGAGAGGCATTGGATGCTTTTGATAAACGAAGATTGGCACCAAATTGTGGATTAACAGTTAATGGTGATGTTTTTGAGCACAAGTTGTCTTCTTCTACGTCAGAGACACAAGAAGGTTATGCATCTGCCACCAAGTTGCATAATGATAACGAAAAAATTGAAGAAGAAATCCCGTCGGAGCTCATTACTTCATGTGTTGCTACTTTGCTCATGATACAGGTAAGAGAGGATATATGTAAAGCGGGCTATACTTATGTGTGCAAATTGAATTAAGAACTACAAGAGAAAGCAAAGGGTCATCTTTGTGCTTTCACATACGTAATAAATATTGTTAAAGCCTAAAGCAATGCATGGGTAAAACCGTAAAAGGAGACTGGAGAAATCACTTTCCTTTATTTCTGCAGAAATTGAGATACATATAAGTGCGTATGCATGATGGCAGTGCAAACCGAATCATAAAGTGATGATGCCATGCTAAAATAGCATGCACTGTTACTGAATGTATGTCAAAATTTAGAATTTTGGCTTTGTAGATGATCTAATAGTGTGATTGCATTGAAGGGTAAACTGGTGAAGTGTGATTCAAACTTGACAGAGCAATATCCCAGCAATATGTCACCCAATTTTACTAAAATGTGAAGCATACTTAATCATGAGCCAGATGTCTTTTTGTTCACTTCCTCAACCATCATCAGTGGTTTGCAACTTTTATCTTTGATTTAAGCTCTCTTTTTTTGTTCTCTGGCTGGTGACAACTTTTTGAACTCAAACCATGTCATCTCAATCTGCTCTTCCCTCATTTTTCTTCATGGTGGTTTTACTTTTTTGGCTCTTGTACCTTTCGCCTTCGTTCTCCGGTCACCACTTTCATTTTGTTTTTGTTTTTTGGCTAGATACTGTTTATTTCTTATCACATGCCTTTATGTGAATTTCGAAGGCAGTTTTTCTTTTCTTCTTTTTATTGAAATTGACGCACTTCTCGAATCCCATTTTCTTGTGAATGCAAAATATCAATTTTTTCTAACAAAGCTTGCACTTTACAACTGTTATACTTTAGTTGCCACGTCTTTGCCTTTCTTCTTATAACTTCAACTTTCTGCCTAAACAACATTAGGTTTCACAATTCCCCGGGGACTGCCCTACCATCTGTTTTTTTCTCTTGCATTAGCTGAAATTTGCAAAATGTTTACAAGCATTTACTGTCTGCTCCCATGAGAAAAATCATAGTACAGAACTACAGCGCATACTGCATCGTGATATTGGTAATTGTTTCACCTACTCTCAATGCTCCCACATGACAAAGTTAGATTTATATTCTTATTCAACTTCTTTTCTTGAAATATGCAGAAGTGTACTGAACGATATCCTCAAGCCGATGTGGCACAGATACTTGATTCTGCTGTTGGGAGCTTGCACCCTTCTTGCCCTCAAAACCTTCCCCTCTACAGGGAGATACAAATATGCATGGGAAGGATCAAAACTCAGATTCGAGCTCTTGTACCAACTTGAACTCTCCGACTTCTTGTTCGATCTGAAAATCAATCCGTAAATATATGGCTGACTATTGGTTCATCTCCCTTTTCTGGAAAAAATTTCGTTCTTTTTTCCTTTTACTTCATTCTTATTTGTATTCAGCTATCTTTGAGGATATACCCCTTTAGTAGTGAGATTTGTTTTGTACATATCATTAGTGATAGTCATAGTGGTAAATGAGGATGGTTTGTTGTCTTTGCTTGAAAGAGATTCACCATTTATTTATTTCCCCTCTATATATTCATGAAATAAATGGGGCATGGAATAATTTTCCTTTTACTTGTTTCCTGTTTGGTGGTGATATTTCCATGATACCTTCAGCATCTGTCTTTGATTGTTGCTTTCAGCATATTTATGCAGCAGATTTACAATACAGTTCACACATACTAATATTCAGTTAGTAGGAATGCTAGCTACTATCTCTTGGGACCCCACCGTGAGCGGATAATGGAGCACGATAAATGGAGGTAATTAATTTTCACTCCCTTTTTACTCTATTCCGTCCTCAATCTTGTGATGTGAATTGACAATGCCGTCCTTCCAAGTGTGCAAGAGTATAGGAATGGAGGTAAATTTTGTAAATCAGCATATAAAAGGCCAAAAAAGGAGTGATTCCTAAATGAAATGATAATTTGAACGGGATGTGTAGGGTTTTTATGGGGTTTTTTTTTTTTTTTTTGCTAAACAAAAAATTCAAAAAATTTATTAATTTTTTAAAACAAATTAGAAAGATTAAAAGGGCCCGAGACTAGAAATGCGAAGGATTCAAAAGGGGGAAAATAAGAAACAACATGAATGGTAAGATATACCGGTCACTGAACCGAAAAAGGAAACACATGTAAGATGACCAAAACTCCTGAAGGACCACAAAGCCACCCCAAAAACAATAGCAAAACAAGAAACATCCAAGAGGCTCCTCTCCTAAAGCCAAACCAAGATAAGCACAAACTAGAAAGCACCAAAACCCAAACCACAAAATTGCCAACAACGGGATCAGCACCAGAAAGCACCCACACACAACGAAAACTAGATCAGAACTCCACTCAAATGGATGCCTCATCCTCCAACTCCTCAAGCGCTGCAATTTCTTGTTCAGAAATATCAACTCCATACAATTCTAAATATTACTTAATGTTGTAGCTCTCCCTTCCAAAATATTTAACACCACACAAAGAACTCACCTCCATACTCTTACGAGCTTGCTTGATTAAACTCAAATTCCTAATGCGGCTATCATCTTCCTCTTGAGTCAAAAGAGACAAGTGCGCTTGATTAAACTCAAATTCCTAATTTTTTTTACAAAATAAAAAACAAACAAGTGTGCAAGAGTATAGGAATGGAAGGTAAATTTTGTAAATTAGCATATAAAAGGCCAAAAAATGAGTGATTATAAAAAAGAGGAGTGAAAATCACTACCCTAAATGAATGATAATTTGAACAGAATGGGTAGAGTTTTTATGGTTTTTACCAAATAAAAAACAGATGCTACTTTGTTTTTTGATGACTCAGGCTTGCCTTGTGGCAAACCATAAAAACTCAAACCATGAAAGTCTATACTCCAGTGAGGAAACCTACTCCCTGATAGCAACTTTTAGCTTATTTCGCCTTATATGAGATGCAATTATACGGGGCGGATGTTTAAATAGCATTCTCAACGGAGAACTAGACGAATAGGTCTCTAAGGAATCAACCAATCGGCTTGTGATTGACGTCAACAGCGAAAAGTTTGCAAGCTCAAACGATCCATTGATGTCCTAAAGCAATCATCCAGGCAGTGGTGTCTTGGATATAACAGAGTTATTCTAACGAATGAGATTAAGATGGTCGAAGAGGGACATGATGTCTATGTTTCATCATTTTATCCTTGGTACATCGAAGCTATATTGTTGACTAGAAATAATGAGGAGGTGATTGTCGCCACCAAAGAGTGGTTGTCATCGACTTTTGAGATGAATGACATGGGTGAGGCTGGTTACACCAATTGGGCTAAATTTTAAGAGATCGTTGGAAGAAACTTCTTTGGTTTGTTTCAAAAGACTTACATTATGAAGGTATTGGACAGTTTCACATAATACATAACTAAGCCCATTGAAACTCTTACGCCCCGTTTGGTGACCAGAGATAATTTTGGGTGGATTTATAATGAGGACGAGTCCACCTCCTAAGAAAGGTGGATTTGTATATTGGGTGTTTGGATGGTTTTTTGATAAGGGGGATTTGTAGGGTGGATATAAGGACAAATGACTGAATTGCCCTCAATTTAATAATTTAATAAACAAAATGAATTAATTTAATTATAATTACAATAAATACATAATAATTACAATTTGTACACAATAAATACATAAAAATAGTTAAACTATATTACATGTAAAAAAATTAGTTTTGTAAAACAAAAAATTACAAAATGAATTTTTTTAAGTAAAATAAAATTTAGGCTTCATTTTGAATGGAGAGAGTATAAGTTTATAAGTAAAATATTTTGACTCATAACCTTTTGTTTAGCTAAATTAAATGTAACCATAAATAAATATAAAAATCTTTATTGACTTGAGCCATACTTTTCCGCGAAAAAAATAAAATAAAAAAGGAGCTACTTCTAGTTGGGCTTGGCCGAAATCATTTTGGGTCTCTTTAACCCTAATATTCCCTTCCCCACCGACTGGTCCTCTCTTTCTCTGTTTCATGCCAAAAAAAAGCAGCAGCAGCTGCTCTGGCTTTTCTTCTTCTCTCTCACAGAGATGAAAACGAAAGAAAGATCAGACCTCCCATGGACGAAAGATTAGACCTCCCATGGGTCTAATAAAATCAAGTACTCTCTCTCTCTCTCTCTCTCTCTCTCTCTCTCTCTCTCATGCACAAAATCCATGGTTAGTGGTAATCTCTCCTTTTTTTGGTTGTGTTTTTTGGATCAAAACCCCCCAAAATCAGCCGGATTTGGAGTGGTAAAAAAGGGAGAAAAACAAGCAAATCAGAGGTGATTTGCTAATGACAGGGTCAACCCCATCGTTAGCCAACGAAGGTGAAGGGGGAGATAGACTCCCAACAGTGTTTCAAATCCGGGTATCAAAATGGCTTCCCAAACGCCGGTTTGTGGTGGGCTCGGATTACAAATTCGGGCGGTAACGACGTCGCCAAACAGGGCGTTATTGCTAAAGACGAAACTTTGTGCCACCATGTGTATTCTAAGACTCAAGATGAAAAAGAAGTCCTCCTTCTCTCTGGAGAGAGAGAGAAGAGGAGGAGGACTCCTCTTTAATCTTTTCTCTCTCATGTCGGCTTCCTCTCTCCAATCTCCTCTCCTCTCTGATCTCCACCTTCCACGGTCTCTCGCCTCGCTTCCTATCCACAGATCCAAAACCAAACTCCTCCCCCCAAGCCCTTCCTCTTCTCCACCCTCCTTTCCCCTCTCTCACCCTCTCCCTCCTCCGCTTCTATCCTTCATTTCCTTCCTCCACTATCCACCTGTTTCGTTCCGATCGGGGCCGCACTGCTGGGTGCGGTTCTCTCCGCCTAACAGCTCGTCGGACTGGCTTCGTCCACGCCACGTTTCTTTGCCGGTTGATCGTGGTTCCCGACCTTATGATCAGTGGTGGTGCTGCGTTTTGGTGGTGTTTCGCTTGGTGGTGGTGTTCTGTGGTGGTGATGACAGCGGTGGGTGCTGCGGCGTGTTGTGGTGTTATCGACGGTGGGGGCTCTTTTCTTGGACCTTGGTTGTAGCGCTTCCGGTGGCCGTGGAAGGTGTTTCGTGTTGTTTGTCGGGGCAGCAACAGGGGCTTGTTCCCCAGGGTTTTGGTGACGGTGGTGGTAGCGGATCGTCTCTTTGATGCCGTGGAGTGACGTGGGCTAAGGTTAAGGCGCATTGCTGGCTACTGTTTAGGGCAAGCCCAACAGTCTCCATATAT
Organism: Gaultheria prostrata; assembly: GCA_036023075.1. Classification (NCBI taxonomy): domain Eukaryota; kingdom Viridiplantae; phylum Streptophyta; class Magnoliopsida; order Ericales; family Ericaceae; genus Gaultheria; species Gaultheria prostrata. The sequence continues at coordinate 56,260 of JAXBDA010000087.1, read as the reverse complement.
TTATACACTTACCTATAATGGAGAGCCAAACTTCAAATCAACCCTCCAAGAGCCTCAACAAAGGCCTCCCTAAACTGCCTTGATGAACAGTGGCTCCTTGTATCCGTCCCTTTTTAGGGAGCCACTATTCACTCCCAAATCATTTTTTTATCTTTTTTTATTTTTCTCTCTCTGCTCTCTCCCCTCTTATATGTGTGTATATATATTATATGTATTAGTTTATATTATTTAATTGATATAGAAAGTAATAGAGAGGATTGTTGAAGTGTTGAAAGAGTTGTGAGTAGATAAAATACTGTTCACTAATCTTTTTAGGGAGGATTTGCATTCTCATTGTTAGGGATGCTCTTAGGGTTTATTTTGGTTAGGCTTTGCCCATTATCTAGGCATTTTAGGCCCTTTGGTGTTGCATGAGTTGTATTGTTTATTCTGGGTTTTTAGACTCATAGGGTTGCTGGGCCTCGAGCTCATAGGGGGACTGTCCCATTGGGTGTCCTCGATTGATTTCTTGTCAATCGGTGGTTTGGGTCTCGGATTGTCAATCGGTTGTTTCCTTGCTCCTATTAGTCTTGTAACATTTTCAAGATTAATGAAATTTTTTTGTCTTTCAAAAAAATAAGGAGAGCAGGAAAGGGGCTCAGTCGACCTCCACCAGCGAATAAACCGTCAAATCCGGCGCAGCGGTTCTCCGGCGACTTCCCAGTCGGCTAGTTTTCGTTTTATTTTTGCTTTGATTTTATTTTCTGTACTATTTTTTGTTTCTCTTTTATACCCCTGTGTGGGTTATTATCCATTTTGTTGATTTTTATACCCCTGCATGGGTTTGTTTATGATTTCATCTGTGTTTTATGCTTAGGATTTAGCTGGGTTTTCCGTTGAGATTCTCTACTATTAGATCTTGACAGGACTCTATACCTGCACGTAGTGTCGATCTGCCTTGGCAGATGTTTTTGGGGTCGGTCAACCTGGTGGTGCTTGTAGCCGAACTCATGTCAGATGCTAGTAGTTTTTGTTCATTTCTATTTCTTGTGATGAAATCTTTCTGCCTTCTAACTTTGAATGAAAAGATCTCGACTGGTTCAAAAAAGAAAAAAGATGAAAAAGAAGTCTCACGTCCCCTATGCAAGTGTTGTAGCCAGCCTAATATGTGCTATGGTTGCGTATATTCTATGCAGTTGGCTTAATTACCAGATTCCAATTAAATCCCAAATCTGCTCATTGGAAGCAGTAAAAAAGATACTCAGATATCTAAAAAAAGGAAAACAAATTATGCACGTTGCTATCATGGTTCATATTTGCACTTATTTGGCTACAGTGATGTTGATTGGACTTTGGAGCAATGGCTATATTGAATTGTACTCTTTCCATTTGTAAATAATAGTCCATTACAAAAAAAACATGCAATTTTCGGATCAATAAACGAAATGCTTCCGGGCATAATATTTTAAATTTATTGACACAAAATTAAAGAGCTCAAAATTTAAATTTGGAAAAAAATTGTGCTCGGAAACATTTTATTTCTTAATATGAAAATTACACGTCTTTTCGTAGTGAACCATAATTTAGGAACGGAGAGAGTACAACTAGGGTGCCCTCCAAACCAATTTAACCAACCCAAACATGATTGATAAAATTGATGGCACTTATTCACCCTACCGGATAGTATAAAGCTATATTGAACTTTATACTTGTATTCTTTTTAAATAAGAATATCCTTTTTTAACTCCTCATTTAAACTACACACACTGAGTGGGAAGGGATCTATACTTGTTTTGTGGTGCAATAAAAATGAATCAGTCAACTCCATCATGAACCAGTTATAATTTGCATCATCTAGAATCAAAAGGTCGGAGAATAAATGCCGAACTCCCAAGTGTAAACAACTGGCAAATAGTCCTATTGGAAAAATTATTCAATACCCTTGGGCCACCACCAAGTGGTGGTGCCCTAGGCCTATCTTCCACTGCCAAGACTTTGTATAGACCCTACTGAAATGTGTGGTGGTGAGACCTCCTAGTGGCGCGGCGCGGGATAATCTCACGTTCTATTGGTTGGAGCATCCTCATCATCGTTGTTAAAACCATTTCTCAGGACAGATGTTAAGCTATTGTTAGCTAGCCCAATATTAGTATTTTCCAATCTCAAGGTTAGTAGATATAGTAAAGAAATTGTTAAATCAAGCCCCCTTTATTTATGCTGTGACATTGGGCCGATAGCTCGATCTGGAATCAACCCATGGTACTCCGGCTATGGAGCTTGTTATCTTCCTGCCCCTGCTCTCTTTGCTGACTCTGATGAGGGCACCCCCTCCGAGGGTCTATGTGCTGGGAAAGTAGCCAACAAAAGACAAGGAATAAAACGGAAGGCGAAGCGTCAAAACCCTATTCCCTTGAAACTTTGGACAGCCTTTTCACCTTTCTCAAAACTTTTCTCATGAGGTAAGCATTTTGGAACAATCCTTTATTATCTGTAACTTGCCTCTTGTAGAAAGAGTGGAACAAGCTTTTTCTTTTTAACTTTGCACACATTTTCTCTGTTCCAACAGAGCACGAATTCACTCTTTAAGCAAATTCCAAACACAAAAAAGTTATTCACACTTGGTCAGTTTTTGTAACATAACACACCTTAAGAAGCCTTTGATGTTGCCAACAAAAAAGAAAGCCTTTTAAGAGTAAATGAGGATGCCCTTGGGACTTCTACACTACCATGCAACTACATTCGAACAGACCCAAAAAAAGAAAAATTCAGCAGGTACATGAACAAGCGAAATCAACAAATACGAAAGCACATGATATATGAACAAAAATGAGATTAGCGGAGATCAGTCACAACTAGTACTGAATGAGGTGCTACAAATTTTTCCGGCTCTTTCGCCGCCTTTTTCTGTAATCAGCAAGAAGACAAACACAGCAGCTGTTCCGAAAGCATGAACACAGTTGACAATAATGAGGTTACAAGGATAAAAAAGTAAAAGTGAATCTTTCTTGATTTACAAATTCTTTTTCTGATCCTTTGAAAAACTCTAACAATAGGTCGGGCTCAGAAAATCAAGGCCCATCCAATCAAAGAGGAGGAAGAATATATCGAGACTAACCCAGTAAGAGGGGGGAGGGGCAAGGAATCTGAGAGGCTTAGTAGAGTCGACGCAGGGAATGAAATAACTGTCCTCTAGAGCCACCGTGAGACCTTTCGGCGCCTTGGAGTTGCAAATAATTCCAGCTAGCTCAACAAGAACTTGAACACGTCACTTAGTGAAACAATGCCTTCAACGCGCTTGCTTCCAGCCTCCACAATTACAAGCCTCCTAACACCTGAATGTAATGCCAGAGAAGTGCTCAAATTAGTGCAAAATGTTATCCCAAAAAATAGAGTAATGCAGAGCTTGGCAAAAAGTATCTTTAACGATATTGAAATTGCAATTGGAACTTCAATTTGCTAATGACAAACATGGGACGAGAAACTAAAGTAGAAAACTTTTTGGGGGGTAGTTAAAGTAGAAAACCTTTTTTTGGGTAGTATAGTAGGAACGAAGAAAAAAAGTTACCAGGATTTGCCAGACGCTCCATCACTTTGTGCAAAGAATCTGAACGCAAGCACATCTGACATCTTTGTCCACTAAAGAAGCCAAAAGGAGAACTCACATCTTGCCCCAGTTGCAAAGCCTGCATGTTTGACGTAAAATAATAAAAACAAGCTCACTTTGTCCAATGAGTAGTCGAGACAATGTAACTAAAATAAAAGGGAGAATCCTATTCATTTGAACACTTGCAATTTCATTTTGCTATGCAGTTTTCAAAAGTTGGAAAACTTTGTGCTCCAGAAAATTCTAAAGTTCATGGATTATTTCAGATGGAAAGGTGCTTATATACAGGCTTAAGCTGCCCTTTCTTCGTATCAAAAAAAAAAAAGGCTGCCCTTTCTTAGAGAAGTTCAGTCTTGCCATAAGTAGGATTAGTCTCTTCCTTATTTTATTTTTATTTTTTGCTAATTTTCACAGGAGAGTAACATTATGGGGAGTGTTCGTGGGGTTTACTGTTTACAGATATTTTTGTTGTCTAATAGTTTCTATTGTTTGGATGTTTTCTTGATGTACATGGGTGACACCACTTGGAGTCTTCCTATATGGACTTACCTATTTAATAAAAAAGACGACAAAAGAAATGTATTTTTTTTATCAGCAAAAAATGAATCTCTTGCCCTTCGCATAAAAAATTAACCATGGAGGAATTGTACAAAAGCCTTAGTTTAGACGAGCACTACTACGGAAATTGAAGAAGCAGGACTACCTGAAACTTTTGTTGTATGTGCATACTCAGTTTTCTAGTACTTCTATTCGTCTAAGAAGAAATGCAATCGACTCTCTTATACAACGAGCTTTTATCGCTTTCCGTTACTTTATTCAAAATGCCTGACCTTCCCAAGTCTCAGGGGGTGTTCCACTAACTTGGCCTTTTTGGCTTTTTGGCTTTTTATGTGAGAGCTTGAAAAACTCGTTGGCTTTTTGTGATTTTTTATGTGATGTATTGTGAGGGGATGACCTATCTTGAAAAGCACAATAAGCTGGCTTTTAACTTTTTGAGTTAGTGGAATGGAGCCTCAAATTTCCTCATATGCATAAATTCATTTTTCTTAAAAACAAGCTTAAAATTAAGTTCTGTTGTTTTTGTAGAGCATGGTTGTGGAGCAATTACCTGATGAATACTCATTTCTTCAAGGCGAATCTGTGCATATGCCCTGTCTTTTGCCAAAGCAGTGATATCACTGTCAACAAAATATGAGAAGCAAATATGACCTTGAATTCAGAATATAAAAAGTTCACTTCCATTAGCAAAAATTACCCCGATATAATAACCAAACAAAGCAGTAAAACAGAATATTACCTTCGACAATATATATCCAGCAATGAGTCATTATCGTCCACTATAGGTATTGAACTAACATCAGCTGCAATAGAAGGTGCAATTACATAAGAGGAGATGATAAATGGTTGAATTCTCTCCAGATTATGTTTCGAAATGTTTTTCAAACAGGTAAATGAGGCATATAGCCAAAAAGTTGTTAAAAACAAAAACCCCAAGAGGCCAAGACATACTCAACCAGTAATGAACAGGAGATTTATTCACCAATTCTTGATTTATCATAGACCACGAACCAGGGGCTCATTATGAACAATCGAAGACAGAATGCATCCTCATATTGTGTAAGGATACGTCCAAACATTGTGAAGGAATTTTCTAAGAGACTAGAAACCATTAACTTGTACATCCCCGAAGAAAGTAAGATCGGAAGAGAGAGTGGATTGCTTCAAGTCAAGACTGGGCTTCTTTTTCCCATATTCACTGCGACCAATTATCCAAGGTATCCATTGTCTACAAAAGATTTTCCTATATTAATGAGCTACAGGAATATTTCTAGACTTTGCAAACCAGAATTGCAAATGATGAAAGCCTGAAAAAATCACCAGTTGGAAGAATTACAAGTCTACCAGAAGTCTAATACTAAAACTCTACACTTGCAAAAGAAGTATTCAATCTTATCGCAACTGAAACAACCATAAGCTTCATTGACACTAACCCGTGAATGCTGATGGTTGATTACAAAAGCTAAAGAACATGAAGCTTTTATGCTCGTCAAGGACTAAATTCTAAAGAATATAAAGAGGTTACTTAAGGAGTACGAATAACAGGTTAGCATACCAGTTGGAAGCTCACAAGTATAGACAACACATTGACAACCAAGTGGTAACTATGTATAGTAAGCGACGACTTGGTGACCTTTTGTTTATAAAAAAATGTCACACAGACCAAGACAATAAAAAAGAAAAAGGAAAACTATATACTGTTTTAACTAAGCTAGATATAGCACCACCACTTGAAAATGACAAATTTAAAGACTGCAAGTCATCACAATTTTTTAATGCAATGGAGGCTTCAAGTTGCTGCTAGACTCAAGTTAAATGAATTTTCCAAATCTCTCCCTCCGTTTCTTTTCTTACTTCTTCAGAAGAGTTGGGTCTCACATTTTGTCCTTCAGAGATGCACTACGTCGGCAATACCGTCCCAAAACCTGATCCCAGAAACATAATTGCCAACCCCAAAATGTCTTCAGAAAAGAGAGGAAACTCACCTTGAACTAACAAAGAAAGGGCAGCACTAAGAGGCGCATTCGGTCTCAGCATTGCAAATGGTTGTCCATTCGACTCTCCAATTTTCGGAACCCATGAACCCAGAGAAAGAGAACAAATTGGTTGTTGAAGAATTGGCAAAGAGCTAGATGAATGTCTAAAATGTCTGCAAATACCTGAAATGTAGGTCCACATATTAGTAAAATATTGCATGTCCTCAACCAACACACCAGGAGAAAAGCTTACATTTCAAAATCCCAGAAAGGGAAGCCAGATGCAGTAGCTGTGGAAACGAGGCATCCTGTGAAGAAGAGTGGATGACAGGAACTGTAGCCACCTTGTTTTGCAAAAATTTTAAAGCAACATCTTTCAGAGAATCATAAGGGTCAGCCTGCATTGCAGTCATCGGTACATATCAGAACAGAGACAAATCTAAAACATTTTAGGATAAGGGAACTATTAGATTGTTAACTACCAACTGATCTAAAAGCTTAAGCTATTAGAGAGGGGTAACTTTACTATTTATATCTTTAACACGCCCTCTCCCCTGTAGCCAACCTTTCCTCCATAAGCGGGCCAAACACGTGCAAGTATTTAATAATCAGGCAGGCGGTGAGATTCGAACACAGGATTTCTTGTCTGCTCTGATACCATATTAGATTGCTAACTACCAACTTATCTAAAAGCTTAAGCTGTTAGAGAGAGGGGTAACTTTATTATTTATATCTTCAACAGGAACATTAAGTAAAGAAAACATAAGCAACAGATAAAATTCAAGCTCGAGCACCGATCATGTCAAGCAAAGGAGCAAGTGTTTGTTAGAATGGCTAGCGAATGAATGTGATGAGCCTACACGAGGTGGACAAGTGGAGGAAGGATTGGAGTGCTGGCAAGCGTAGCCGCTTTGATTGTCCTTATACAGCTTTGCCTACTATGCCCACAAATCTTAGGAAATAGGCCATGGTTGAGGGGTCAATATAGTCAACCAACAATATAGATCCAACTTGGGATTGATACAAGTCACCAAAATTTGAAATACCATTCATTGTTGAAGAAACTGTATCAGAAGATTGATGGAAAAAATCAGAGCAAACATACATGTCAGATTTTTGTAATGCATCAATGAGATGATGAATTGATGATATGGTTATAATGGATCTCCTTCTGCTGGAATTTTTTGAAGAATTTGTAGATCCAAGCTTCACTCCTTGCTCTTTGCACGTAGTTCAAAACGGTTTATATTTGCCTCACTTATTTAGCCCACTGGGCTGAAGAAAACATGATATTCCAATGCTTCAGTTTCCCAATATCAAACTTTTTTGACACTTTAGTAGAGTCTCATATATAATAATTAGGAGAATAGGAAAATATGATCGTTAGAATGGCTGGCAAATGAATATGATTAGCCTACACGAGGTGGACAAGTGGAGGAAGGATATCAAAGGATCAAGAATATGCTTGGAGTGCTGGCATGTGTAGCCGCTTTTATGGTTCTTAAACAGCTATGCCTACTACGCCCACAAACCTTAGGCAATAGGGTCTTAGGAAATAGGCTATGGTTGACAACCACTGCTATAAATCCAACTTGGGATTGACATAAGTCACCAAACTTTGAAGTACCATTCATTGTAAAAGAAAATGTATCAGAAGATTGCTGGAGAAATCGGAACAAATGTACATGTCAGATTTTTGTAATGCAGCAATGAGATGATGATATGATTCTAATGGATCTTCTTCCGCTAGAATTTTTTGAAAGGATTTGTAGATCCAAGCTTCACTCCTTGCTCCTTGCATGTAGTTCAAAACGGTTTATATTTGCCTCACTTATTTAGTCCAGTGGGCTGAAGAAAACATGATATTCCAATGCTTCAGTGTCCCGATATCTAACTTTTTTGACACTTTAGTAGAGTCACATGTACAATAATTAGGAGAATAGGAAAATATGATTCTGGCGAAATACCCTGCACAACACCAACTCGTGTAGTGTGACAGTCCACAGATACATTCTATGATTTTTTTTCCCTCCAGAAATTTTACTTTAACCAAATTGTATTCCACTCCATATCAGATGCTTCCATACATCTCTATGTACCAAAATGAACATTAAACCTAGCAATATAGCCGCGATGTCATTACCCACAGAGATACAAAATGAACTGCTAATCCTAGCAATCGAGCCCATGATGTCATTACCCACAGAGACATACTAGCGTTTCCCTCGTTATGCATAAGATGATAGATACTTAAATGCAAATAAAAATCAACCATTTCCATGCTACAGAAGTAGGCACATCACTGAAAAAAATCACTTACGTGTATAAGACTTCTTGGATAAGTTCTGCAACTGCTCTCAAATTGTCCATTAAGATGCAACTTTCCTTCTTTCCAAGCTAATATGGTATGCGTCTCAAGCTCTTCCTCCGTCAAGTTTGATCCATGATTGCCTAACTGAAAACAAAAGAATGCACGTTTATCCAAATGCATCTGATTTGTGCAAGCAGACTCAAGGAAAAAATTAGATGTCCCGATTCATGAAGCCCGCGTACATAAAATAGAAATAGTATGGGGACCATCACGATTGCAGCGCACGTGTTCAGTTAAGAAATCCCTTCATCCCAAACGAAATATATCAAAATGTTAAGAAAGGCCTAAGGAGTATGGTGGAATTATTGATCAATAAAGCATCAACGATTGCGTTCTCGCAGTCGAACCCATAGACGCTGGATGTGGAGGTGTAGTGCCGACTGCCAAAAGAGATGACAGGCCAAGAGAGTTTGAGAGCTAAAAATACCAGCTATTTAGAATAGTGCATCGTAGCATTGGAAGAGGTAATGTGTTGGACCTGGTAATTACATGAGGGTGGTGGAGTTCACTGTTCCCTGTGGTGTTTTTACTATTTCATAGTGATACCACATGTACTTGATGACGTGATATCACAAAGTAACGAAGTTTAACTCAATATCAGGTTCTCACTTAGTTAAGATAATGAAATTGACAGTTTGAGGTACCTAGAAATTTACTAATAGGATGGTTTCAAACCTAGGGTACCGTAGGTCATATTTAAAGTGAATTAGGTCCACACATTTCCATTGTGTTAAATTCTAGAATTTGAACAAAACTGAAAGAAATTATACTCCATAAATATTTTCTCCAGAAAGGGATGTGGCCAGTCGGATGATCAATTGGAGGGGTGATTAGGGAGTGTTGTGCGACCACAAGATACCCATAAAGTTGAAGGGAAAACTCTACCACACTGCTACAATGCCTGCCATGTTAAACGGCGTGGATTGTTGAGCTACGAAAATATCCGCGGAATAAGAATATTGAGATGGATTTGTGGTAAGACTTTGCGGGATAGATTTAGAAACGAAATATCCCTGGAATGGTAGGGGTAGCACCTATAGAAGATAATACGAGAGAAAATATATTAAGGTGGTCTGGATATGTTCCTAAATCGACCGAAGCGGTAGTTAGTAGGAGTAATATGGTTACAGTTGAGGGCAACACTAAGAGGAGTGGACCAAAAAACAACAATCATCAGCCCCCCATTAGGTTTCTTCATATCTCAACGCATAATGAATGGCATTCCCTCTCACTTCTTTATTTCTTTTTCATTATCTTTGTCATCTGCCTTCACTTGTTTTCATACTGCTGATATAGGTATTTAGCTGACCATTGGATGATGCAGCAGTCGGATAGACATTTTGAGCACAAAGAAATGTTTTGTCACTCTCAGGTGTTCCTAATGCAGATGAGAGTCGTGAGACCATCATCTTTTGCAGGCTTAGTGAAAACAATGGTGGCACCTTTAATGATCCTCATATTGTTCAAGGCAACGCGGCAACGCCAGATAGCCGAGGGATAATCTATTACGATCTTTTTGGAAGATGCCCAATCCTGCCTTAACAAGGGTTGCATGGTTGAGCCAGCAACACTACCTTTGATGCCTCTTCACTCCATCTATGTTAGCCAAAACCTCTCACCTCCTCCCAGCTCCCAGCATCAATACAGCACAAAGGCGAAGTTCACTACAACTCTTATCAATCATGTCCTGAGATTTCTTCTGTATGCTTACAATACCTCCAAAGAAATCCACTATCTACTCATCATGCCATCTTTAACGTAACCCCCTTTTTCCAAAATCTCCTCTTTGATGGCAAATTTCTTAAAAGAGCTTAATTGAAATCCCACGCATTAGTAATGAAGCACACCATACCGCACCCACCAAGTGAAAACAAAAATTCTCCACCAAGGCCTCCCCATGCAAAGTCCCTTGCAATTTCACTATTATCTTCACCACCAATAAAGATGAGGAGAAGTTTCAGCTAAATTAGATACGCCAAGTCTGGAGAGATGTGAGGTTTTAAGTTTTGGAGAAACCACATTGATTATAAAAGTATTCAACGGTCTCCCCCCCCCCCCCCCAAACCCTTTTTCTGTTGATATTTTATATTTCTTTCCTATATACAAAGAATTACCGACTCTCCCCTTAACCCTTTTCTGTTGATAGTTTATATTTCTTTCCTATATACAAAGAAATACCGCCTCATAAGCTGGAGGCTAGCTGCACTTTTTTGGCATTTTAATCACAAAAGCAAGAAAATTAAAATGGTATGTTTGGTCAGGCCTACCCGACCAAAATACAGTAAGCGTCTTCTTTGACCAGCCAAAAAAAACATTGAAAGAGCCAACATAAAAGCCTCAAAAGAAGAAAGAAAAAAAAGGGCTTCTGTTATTTTTTGGCTGATTTGGCCGAAAAGCAAAAGCCAGAGTTAAGCCTTGATCTAAAGGGGTCATATTCTGGTATAACCCTAACTTCACTTACATCAATCAGGTACTTGAATCAGGCTTCCACAGAAGTACTAGCTTCCTAACAAACTGAAGAATAAGTACAACTTTATTAACCAAAAAACTTATTTCTTCATCATCTTCTTCTTCTTCGGCAAAATATATATATATATTTTCTGCATTCCTTAAACACAGAAACTTAGGCATTGGTGATTGTTCTTTCTCTCCTACAGGTCCCATAGAGTGACTAACTGCGAAAACACCAGATAATAGAGTTCCTCAAAACTCATCCACAAGGACCATAACCAATCACAAAGGAGTGCTTGAGGCACATTGACCATTTAAGAGCAAAATTAAATTTCAACAACGAAAAGTAGATCCAACCAATAGAGTTTTAGTAAAAAGTACTGACCCAAAAGGAAAGCCAATGAGACAAGTCATTTAAAAACAGAATACCTCTCTCAAAATTAAAATGAAATCCAATGCACTGAGAACTCCAACAAACTGAGCCTTGCAAAAATCCCAAAGAGGAGCCACAGGAATTCCCTGAAAATAATTTAATCACATAAGATATAATCCAGGCTATTAACTCAGAAATAATAGTTTTTTTTTTTTCTTTTTTTTTATCGGCAATAAGATTTTATTAAAACTTGACAGGGATACATCAAGTTTTAATAAAATTTTATTAAAACTTGACAGGTGTACTCAGAAATAATAATTGGAACAGAAATTTGAACCCTTGAAGACAAAAGGAACACGAGGAATGGTGGCATATGGACCCAAAGCCATGATCATGTCAAGGGAACAAAGTAAATCCCACAAACTCTTAAAAGGCAAATAATCCCAAGTTCCCAACACTACAAAATCACTAAAATCATAGCCAAAGACATATACCGCTGGAAAAGTGAGGGAATACATCATCTCTCTCGAGATGAAACAACCTCACATTAAACCAAGTAATGCATGTCTTGCATGTAAAACTAGAAATGATCTGGTTTCCAATATCCAAATATATCTATTTTCCTAATCAATCTTAATCACTCACACAGACTAAAGATTCTGTTTGAACACTTAAGAGATACCTCATCCTACAAAAGCTAAGTCATGGTATGAAAAATAAGAATGTGACCTACCTGCTCATATAGAATATGGAATGCTTGCTTCACTGGTAAATTCACATCCAAGGCAACGACCTGCGACAGTTAGACGTATTTCAGGAAAGTCATAAACCCAAATCAAACAAATGAAGCAATAACAACTTAAAGATAGCCTCTGTAAGCTTGCATCCAAACCTTGCCAGATTCAGGAAGTAACTCGTATGCAGTATGTGTTGACAGGAATACAGATACACGGTGGCGAGAAATCTTTATATCAGCCTCTGATATCCTTGGCACTGATTCCTGCAAGTTACCACTCGACAAAATCAACTCGTATTTTTCTAGCATTCTGCGAACTTAATTATTATAAATTTATATCTGATGCGGACCATAAGAATGGTCAAGGTGTATTTTGGCAAATTCATATGGCTGGAAGTTATCGGCCTTATGGATCGGAACCATTGGCCACAAAATGGATCTACTAACTTGATGAACCTGCACCTACATACATTTTACCACATGGTCTTATTAACTGTATTTAGTCAATGTCACGTTCATTCATTGTTCCTACCTCTAGGGAATAGGAATAGCAGTATCTAGTCATTGATAGGTTCATGCATGGTTCCAGATGATGCAGGATGGTTTTCGGACGCTCAAGTATTACCGCCTACAATAGGAATCGCGGAGGTTTTCGGTGGGAAATAAGACTAGAACTAGGTGTAAGTGCGCAAGAAGGAGAAAGAATGAGTAGAAGAAGAGAGAAAGAGGTGCTTCACCCTCGCAAGGGTTAGGCAATTTTCTGCAAGGAAGGATCGCAACCCTATCCCAATAGGAAAGGACCGCAGCCCAAACCCCGATAACAAAGACCGCAGCCCAAACCCCGATAACAAAGACCGCAGCCTTGTCACTCAATTCTTTAATCAATCAACTCTTTTTTAAAATGAAAGATTACATTCCAATTTATAATACATGGAAAAGACCCTTCTAATTCCTGGAACTGTAAATGGAATGAACCTAATAAATGAATACTTTGAATAAGATATGTGAATGAACCTATAAATAAAATGCAGACATTGAACCTACTAACAATTAGATGCAATGAACTAGAAATGTGTTAAATGTATCTAGATGAATATTAATGCATGTACTAAATTCATGATGACAATTGACCTTCCTACTACCATGGATGACCCTTGATTAACCAAGAGCACTTTACTACTTGTTGATGTCCTCATCATTCTCCCTTTATTGGAGAAAACTCAACCTCGAGTTTTATAATGTCTAAGAATGAAAATTGAGTAGCACCAAAATTCCAACAATTGAAATCGATCTTTTTGAAGAAACATTGAGAAGCTCCAAAATGCCGAAGTTTTCATCACTCCATTGGCTCCGTCGAACTTAAGCGGTATAACAAACTCAATTTGAACAGTTCTTGCCCCTGATAAAGCATAGACTTCAGCCTTAATATTATAGACTACATTGACTTCCTTCGGTGGCAAATCATCTTCACTATCCTTGTTCATGCCCTCCTTGACTGCAATATCAACATCTGCCTTTGCTTGCTGAATGCCCTCAATAACGACGACATGCTCATTGTCGATTTGTGTAGCTTCTTCAATTTCATAACCAACTTTATAAGCTTCATAGATTCCCCCTAGAAGAGCAACCGTCAACATCTCTAGTAATGTTTTTATCTCGTGTACATCACTAACTAGCGTAGCAACATCACTTTTTAATGCAGAACAATCACTCTTTAAAGTTGCAGAATCACTCTTTAAAGTTGCAAAATCACTCTTTAAAGTTGCAACACCTTCTTGAGTAGCCTGAAGCTCTTTGGAAAAAGCGTCAACCCTGGAATTGAGTTCGCTAGTTGTCGCCATTGTAGATAGATCAGTAGATGCAAGAGCTTAAGCTCTGATACCAAACTGATGCAGGACGGTTTTAGGACGCTCAAGTATTACCGCCTACAATAGGAATCGAACTGGTTTTCGATGGGAAATAAGACTAGAACTAGGTGTAAGTGCGCAAGAAGGAGAAAGAATGAGTAGAAGAAGAGAGAACGAGAGATAGAGGTGCTTCACCAATGATGAGGACAACAACAAGTAGTAAAGTGCTCTTGGTTAATCAAGGGTCATCCATGGTAGTAGGAAGGTTAATGGTCATCATGAATTTAGTACTTGCATTAATATTCATCTAGATACATTAAACACATTTCTAGTTCATTGCATCTAATTGTTAGTAGGTTTAATGTATACATTTATTTCTAGGTTCATTCACATATCTTATTCAAAGTATTCATTTATTAGGTTCATTCCATTTAGACTTCCATGAATTAGAAGGGTCTTTTCCATGTATTATAAATTGGAATGTAATCTTTCATTTTAAAAAAGAGTTGATTGATTAAAGAATTGAGTGACAAGGCTGCGGTCTTTGTTATCGAGGTTTGGGCTGTGGTCCTTTCCTATTGGGGATAGGGTTGCGATCCTTCGGGTCTTTTCCATGTATTATAAATTGGAATGTAATCTTTCATTTTTAAAAAGAGTTGATTGATTAAAGAATTGAGTGACAAGGCTGCAGTTTTTGTTATCGGGGTTTGGGCTGCGGTCCTTTCCTATTGGGAATAGGATTGCGATCCTTCCATGCAGAAAATCGCCTAACCCTTACGAGGGTGAAGCACCTCTCTCTCTCTCCCTCTCTCTCTCTCTCTCTCTCTCTCTCTCTCTCTCTCTCTCTCTCTCTCTCTCTCTCCATCTTCTTCTAATTCTTCTCTTTCTTCTTCTTTGCGCACTTACCCCTATTACTATTCTTATTTCCCACCAAGAACCACCACGATTCCTATTGTAGACGGTAGTACTAGGGCGTTCTAAAACCGCCGTCCAGCATCACTAGACCTCTTGGGAATAGGAAGAGTTATTTGCATTCACACACATTCATTCTACCTAGACCTCTTGGAAATTGTAGTAGTTATTTGCATTCATATGTTATGGAGTCTATATAAAATATAAATTGATGCAAGAGCTTGAATGATGGATGATTGAATGAATAAGAACTTACAAGAGCTTTAAGCTTTCGAGATTGTGTGTTGCAATCCTATTCTTTGGTGTGATGCTAAAGAGGCCTTAGGTGTGATGCCTTTGGTAGCCTATGTGTGAGGCCTAGATCTATCTTCTAAACCCTTCTTCTTCTCTTCTCTTTTATTATCCACATCCACTGTTCACAGCCCCAAAAACAGCCACTGTTTGTGTCGTGATCTTACTTAGCTCTATTCCAAATCTAATCTGTCCTACATCAATATCCTTGTATGTCAGCCTTTTATTGCTATCAGAAAACCCACTTCCAATTAATGTGCCAAACTATGTTTCTTAAAGAGCTGGAGGAAACAAATTGACTTGTTTTTCCCCCCTCATTAATTTGGGAGATTGACCTCCTTTTTTTCATTAGTACCAAGTTTCAGAAGACCTAAGCAGCTACTCACATGCCTCATTCATCATTTCAGCGTAACTTTAGATGCAAAATGTTGTCGTAGAGGCCCGCTGTTTTCAGTGAGCATGGTAAATATGTCTACGCAACATATTTCTGGATCGATAACAAATAGCAGCGTGATATCTTCAAGTTGTTTGTATGTAAATCTCCAAATGGAAAATACAGAAGCTAACCGTAAATTATAGGTGCAACCTACAAGAACATACACCAACCCAAAAAAAGAAAAACAAAACCAAAAGCATGTAACGAAATGAAGAATAAGCAAATTGATATTGCAAAACTGTTCTTACCAAACGAGGAAATATATCGTTATCCACCTCCATATTTTCTCTACCAGGCGTCTCTGGATTAAAAATGGGAGGAATCACATCATGATCTCTAGCTAAGAAGACAGTATTCACCACCCCATAGTTTCCAGTTACAAATGGTTGGTGCTCATCATGCCGCCATTCTCCATCAACAAAAAACTTGAACTGCAAGAAAATAAAAAATGAACCCTCACAAATCGACATCCTCTAATTCTGGAACGAGTAAGTTTATAAAATAAAAAGGTAATTGTCAATGAGTACAGAGGGAAAACCACCCAAACAGAAAAGAAAGGCTTAAATGTAATATCGGGAAAAGCAGAGCTTCACAACCATTATATTCAAGAATCGAGACTAAAGGAATCCCTCCAAAAGAAGCTACTAAATATGTTTTCTCCATAACCATCCCATATTTGAATTTGTTCTCAAAACTCTCTTCTCCCCATCCACAAAATCCGTAAAACCGCACAAACTCCACAACAACTCATGATTTCCTGTTGGAGCCAAAGCCCCCAAATCAATAAGAAGCATCTAGATACGAGAAGACAGAACCGCCCAATCTTACTCACCAGTTGAATAGTATGTACCACAAAGAAACGTTACTGGACAATGCAACCATGAAACATATTGTAGTCAATATCAAAGTCAATGGTATGCTTCTTGAACGGTTGATGTACATAAATTCATCTCTCGGGTGATTGTGCGCAACATATCTTAACTCATTTCAAATATCATTTCTAATGCACTCTATAAATATTGGAAATAGGAAAGGCATGATAACTTCATCCTCTACAATCTTTCATTAACAAAGAAACATGGGAGTCTCATTGATGTTTGTGTATCGGAAATATAACATATCATATAAAACAAATATCTTTAAACGGATGCCAAAGGGACATTCCCCGAACAATTACCCAATACCCTATCTACATTAATAATAATTGGAGAAAACAAAACATTATGATACTTTCAACCAATAACCTTTCAGAGGTCTTCCTGTCACAAGGATGGAGTCTCGACTATGGAGCACCGACACTCCTTGGAGGTCGCCATACCCATTGTTCGACATGCTGGGGAAACGGACACGCCAGAAAAACTATGGGACACGCCATGTGGCTTGTACACTGAATTTAATTGACTTTTTGGAATGGGACAAGGTGGGGACACGACGAGACCACGTACGGGACACAGTGGCATTTTTTGGGGTAAATATGTATGACTGTAATTATTTGGGCTGATAGTGTAGTAAAGTCTAAAAGACTAACCTAACAGATCAATGAAAGCCAAAGCGAGAAAAGCAGCAAACCTGGTTTGAAGCCTTAAACCCTATATTGATCAATCATCAGTCCCTCATTCGATAGAGAACAGTAGTTCTCTCTCTTGGTTCAGTGCTCTGTCACAAATCATTTCTCTCGATGTCTCTCACTTGTTGTATATAGATATGTATTGGTGTATATGTGTATCTATGTATATCATCATATATTTATTTATCTGCATATCTCAGTATGTATATACATAACAGTATGTATGTAGCAAGATATGTCTTAAATATATATAACTATATCAGTATCTACAAGTCTTAAGTATCTGTAAGTATATCTCTTTAGGTTTTTCCCTTTGGGCCCGTGGCGTTTTCAGTCTCGGGTCCCTTTAATCTTTGTAATTCATTTTCAAAGATTAATAAATTCTTTGCTTAGCCAAAAAAAAAAGTATCTATAAGCTATATCAGTATACAAAATGTATTGCCTATAACAGGAAGAAAACGTATGTGTGTGTGTGTGTGTGTGTGTGTGTGTGTGTGTGTGTGTGTATATGGGGCCGGATCCGGGAACCTAACAAAACACCTCATCTCAACCATTGAAATAAATGGCTCAGATTACAACTTTATTTAAACTCTCCTTTTTTATTTTAATTCTTAAAATGTTTATAACTTTTGTTCTAGATATCTATTTCTTTATAAAATTTATATTTTTGAAATCTACAAGAAGACATCTACCAAATGATATCCATATTGAATTTAAAATTATATAAAAATGAAATTTTAATTTTTCAAAGGGAATTTTGATTAGAATATCACGTATTTAAAATGTTTCAATGTGAAACTCAAATTTTTTTTAAGTAAAGACAAAATGAGACCTTAGGAGGGAGAAAATGAAATGATCAGAATTTTAACTAGAAATGAGAACATTGAAATTAAAAATTTTACAAAATGTACAAGTCAGGCATGATGTATTTACAAAATGTATACATACATACATATGTAAAAGTCTTAAGTATATATAAACTGTATCAGTATATAAAATGTATTGCCTATATCAATAAGAAAACAAACTATATATATGTATGAATGTATTGCATGTCCCCTGTCGTGTTTATGCCCCCATGTTTTTAGAATTTCCATGGCTCGTGTCCATCTCCGTATCCGTGCTACATAGAGTTTCAATAATTTGGCAGGCTTGATCAAAGGATTATGTTACTTGTACCTCTCAACAAAAAGAGAGATCTTACATTGCTTGTATCGAAGCATCCTTAGCTATTATTTCATCTGGATAATTTTTTCGATAAACCGCAAAACGTACCCTGCTTTATTGGTTGTTTTCACGAGATCAGCAGTGAGCCTCATCTACAATGGGCTTCCGTAATAGAACTTCAAATAAGATTCCCTCTCCTACAATCTCCATCTCCATAAATCAATTCGTAACAAGTGCATGCCAAGTTCTTTGGATACATTTCAGTGGTGCAAGTCCAATGACTTGGGAGTTTTGGAAATGTGGAATTCCTTGACATATCATTATCGTTTATGTGGTTGATATATGTGTAAATTTATGAACTGGTTAGTTGGGCAAGTAGTTTTAAAAGCATATTTATGGCACTAGGTGTTGAGGGTGGACGGAATTCTTCAAGACAACAAAAGTAAATTGGTTTGCCTTGTTTTACTATTAAAGAAAGCCATAGTATTTAAGCTGACTCGTAATCATGTACTCAGGCATGACTACTTGCATATCATTTCCGAGCCAGATTCTTAAGCTTGATTGATAGGCTTATCAAGCAGGTTGAGCCGCTTTCGTAAATTAATTCTCTCTTCAAAAAGCTTAAAGCACTCTCTTCCCTTGCCAATACAATCCGAATAAACTTCAACGACTCCTTGTGTAATGTGTGATACAAATGGCGTCACTTCTCGGTCAAGTTAAATTCACTAAAGAAAGATGGCAGTATCGAGATCAGAACTCTACAAGCATACGGTACATACACAAGGAGTTCATGCCTACTTAAGGCATAATTAAGCCGTCAGTTGTATGTATATAGATATAAACTGTAAAAACCTATTATGCAGTCCATCGCGGAATAAGACCTTTATGTTCTCCCACTCCAGCGCCCCGATGGGAAAATTGTTCTGCCTCCGATGGAGATTTCAATTTCCCTTCATTCATTATTCTATTCCTTCTTTCTTTTTTTTGTTTTATGAAATGTTAGTTTTTAGGTCATGGTTTATTAACACTACGATTGCAAATAAAATTAGCAGTGTGCGGAAAGAAATCTCTATAGAGTACTTATAAAGATATCACTTTGGAGTAGGGAATACTACGATGGACTAGAATAGTATGGTTTTAATCCATGTAATTATGATTCTCAGATACTTAAATGTGTATACAAGTCGGATTCGTGTGCCTTTTGTCTTGTAGATTTGGGGACTTGGCTAAAAACTTGGATACGGATACGGGATAAGGAATCACGTATTTAGGCAACTAATAGAAATCAATAGTCTGCAGTTGCTACTTTACAGAAATTTACTTAAACATCCTATTCAGGCATAGGGTGATTTGAAAAATCCATGGGTAACTTATACATCCACAAAATCCTTATTTCAAGTTACTGGTTTGATTCTGACATAGGTAGACCTCATTTAAATTGATGAGGATAATTAATGGAGAGCTTTTCGGGATATGTTTTCCATAAAAGTTTTCATGGCATTATGTCCCGACTTGGGCGTTGCGCTTTAATTTCGAAACCAGGATCAGTAGTGATTGCATATCCACTATACAAAAATAAGCCTAACTATGAAGTTTAAATTAGAAATTACCAACTCAATGTTACTTGTAAATTAGAAGAAATTCTGGCACTCTTTACGGAATAATAAAAATAAATGAGAAACTCCAATTTCATTGGGTTTCTGCTACCTACTTAATGAGCGTTAAGAAAATTCTTGATTCACACTCATTCTCAATTAGTTGGTAATTGTCGTTAAAGGAATGGGAATGTTCTCATTATCGTGCGTAATGAATTAAAATATCTCATCTTTAACAATTAGCAAGATTATTGGACAACTAGAAATCCCAGAAAAAATAAATGAGAAATTCCCATTTCATTGGGTATCTACTACCTAGTTTAAACGAAAATTTTCCATTAAGAAAATTCTTAATTCTCTCCTAAGGTCTCAAGTTCGAAACCTCCCGGATGCTATCAAATCTTATGGGCAAGTCCATACGGGGCTTCGCCTCGACTTTAATCGGACTCCCAACTAGTGGACACTGGTATTGAGTCCCTGGGGATAAGTCAAGGTGCGCATAAACCCAAACACCCAAAGTTATCCCCAAAAAATAGTATAAAACATTTTATGTAAATTAGGATTTCATTGTCCGATAATCTTATTAATAATTAAAAATAAGAAATTCTCAATTCATTACACGGAATAATAAGAATAGCTTATTTCCTTCAACGGCATCAACTAACTAAGTTTGATAAATTTTTCAACTCTGCAGGTGAAAATTTTATACTGGAAGTTATATTATGAAAGACGGATATAAATTTCTCAATCACCTAAATTATTCCAAGCATATTGGAAATTTGAAATATGCAGCACCAAAACTTAGCTAACACTTTTAAATTACAAAATGTTAAAGTTACATTCCCTCGAAGTAATATATAAAATTCCCTACAACCCAATAAAAACCTCACAGTTCATGGATGCTTTAGATCGTGGTTTAACATTTACTAATTGGACAACTTAAAATCAAACTTACCTGCTCATTCTTGACATGCAACATACCTGATGCCCAACTATCAGCCTATATACAATTACAATCATCAAAGCCATAACCCTACCCTTATAAATGATAAGCTTAGCTCCCATGAATGCCTAGAAGTTTGTAACTGCAACTACAAAAGGAGAACAGAACACATGTAACTACAACCTAATTATAACACCATGATCATAGCATACTAACCTGGTGATACCCGGGTGATACACTGTAGATAACCTGAAACACAGATGGCAAACCCTCCATTGGAGACATCGGAATATGGTCCGTCCACCTGCAAATTCAAAGAAAACAATACCCCGAGACGAATTTCATCACCTAAACACAAGCATTAACCTAAAACTACAAAGATCTAAGCATGAAACAATAGTATCAACATCATATCTGAATCATTAATCTCACTCACCTGGTGAAGGTGCCACTAAGAAGCACCCTTCTGCCCCCATAAGGCCACACGAATCGCATGGGTATCAATACAGGTCCCGATACCCCACTATTATCATGCCCAGTATCTGACCCAGAACCAAACATCTCCTCCAAAACTTGATTTCCTATCCCCAAAACCAATCACACAACTCTCCTACTTCACCTTTATAAATAGCAGACCAACAAGAAGCATCAAAGCATAGAAATGCCCAACTCGAAATTACAGTAGGAAACTGCGGTTTTGGGATCCTCCACGAAATGGCAGAGGACCCCACCTTATGAATTACACATTCAAAGCCACCAAATCAGAGCCACATACCCTCTGAAATCACAGAAACTCAACTTTTCTTAACCCCTCCAAGAGCCACAATTCGGATACCGAAAATTCAAGAAAGGAAAAATCCAAAAAAAAAGAAAACCTAATTCTCTAATGAAAACCCAAGTACAGTACCCTTCCAAGTCTTCAAACCTTAAATATTAACTTCTTCTGCTCAAAATTTCAACACCTGAAAACCCCTCGAATTTACACCAATAAATACTAAATTACTATCAAAACCATGAGATTCGAGGTCTGATCCGAACCAAGCCAGAGTTTTATCGCATGAATCAAATTCTGAAGCCCTAAATTTTGCACCTTTAGGTGAAAACAAGAGGAAATGGAAATGGTACCAAGTGAAATCGACAGTAAAAAGGTGGCCTATATCGTGCCCGAGCGATGGCGGGGGGAAACCCTACTTCTGTGGAGAAATCTGAGAGAACATCGACATTGGTGGATCATAGAAATCTCTCTGTGCAATATCGCGAGTGAAAGAGAATCTGGGAGAGAGAGAGAGAGAGAGAGAGAGAGAGAAGAAGGCAGAAGCAAAACCAGACGAATAATTATTGTATTGGTAATTATTTAATTACGTAATTGGCTGAAAATATACATAAGGCTTAATTACTTCTTGCCTCCTTGAACGATTATACTTATTCAAATTACCACTAAACTACGAAATCTTATACTTCACCACCTTAAATTATTTTACATTTTGACTTTAGGAAAATGATTTTCACACCCCATTTTTATCCCAAACACTCTCTTTTTATCTTTATTCACCTTGAAATGACCAAACTACCCTTACATTATGAGTCACTTTTTCCATATGAAGGGTAATTTGATACTTTCAAGTGAATAAAGACAAAAAAAAGAGTGTTTGGGGATAAAAGGGATGTGAAAATCATTTCTCCAACTTTATCCCTTATTGAACTAAAAGCGTTTAAGGGCTGTTAAAGATCTTCTAATAGCTTTATAATGTTATTTTCACTTAGTTTGATGAGAATGATATATATAAATATGCACATCTATCAAAATCAGAGTATTAGACCTAAGAACAAAAAAAAATGGTTGTATGAATGAAAAAAGGAGAGTGAAACAATCACTACTCTTGATGGATGAAGGTATAGAGAGATCGATAGATGGAGTGGATGCAAGATGTCAATCATACTCACCCGACCCCGCCCTACCGTGATCCTAACGGGAAGGGTTTTTTCCAATTTTCTGGGTAATGGGTAGGGTTAGGGGGAGAAAAATGAAAACCTGACCGGGTTAGGGGTAGAAGTACCCCACCCCGAACCCGCCCCAATATATATGTACACGTATGAAATAACATTGTCACCCCTTATCTTTTCATTTAATTTTGAAAGTACCACAACTATATATAAAGGAAATCTTTCATTTTAGATTTAAGGAAATTCAAATCATATTTCATCCATTTTTTGTTATTGACAATAGCTTGTGATGATTGGAGGAGGCATGTGCTTATGTATGATGGTTGCCCACGATCAAATATGTAAGAGAGAGAGAGAGAGGGGGGGGGGGGAGTGTGGTGGGGTAGGTAAGGTAAACCCGTTTCCCGACAGGGTAGGATATGGGGGTAGATTTCTATTACCCGGTTGGGGTAGGGGTGGGGTAGGGAGAGTTTTCCAAATTTAGGGTAGGGGTAGATCAAAACCTGCCCCCACCCGCCTCATTGCCATCCCTAAGTGGATAAAAGAAGACTATTCAGGTAAAGATCTAGACTTTAGCCAATAAAAAAATAAACGATTAATTGTTCTAGGATCCAGAAATGGGACTTATTCGGCTATTTAATCCATGCTAAAGTTTTACAAGGTCTAAGGTCCATGAATTTTTATTCTTTATATTTTTTTTTAGGATTTAGGCACTTTCAAATGGTACCCTAGAGTTTAGGTTTTAGGGTACACTTTCCTATTATAGGGTTTTAGTGGTTTAGACACTTTCATAGAGTACCCTAGGATTTAGGCACTTTCATATGGTACCCTGGAATTTTAGGCACTTTCATAGAGTCAAAACTTTTTTTTTGGTAAGGTAAAAAAAAAAAGCAAACATAATGACTTGATAGGTTATAAATTTGTTTGGTGGATTAGTGAGGTTACAAATCATTTACCAAGGACTTTTGAACAAGTCGCAAAAAAAAAGATGTACACCTTGTTCACTTCACATTTCCCAAAAAATTTCCAAAAAGATTCTTTCTTCATCTCTCATCTTTCCAATCATTAATCACATTTCTCTCTCTACTCATACCCCTCTATCCAATCATTATTTTCATTTCTCTCTCTATCTCTCTCCAATTATTACACATCTCTCTAATTATTACTTTTTCCAAAAACTCATCCAAACACTATCTCAAAAAAATTTCCAAAAATATTCTTCTCAAAATTCTCAACCAAACACAGCCGTAGACTTTAATTTTGTTAGATTTGCATGTACAGTGTATGGTATATTATGGTCATATTGGGAAAAAAAAATTAAGCACTATTCTGGGCTCTTTCGTGGAAATTATACGGCTAAAGACTTATACTGGGCAAGTTGAAAAATATATGTAGTTGGATGTGGTTAAGTGTTGGATTTCGTAATTCAGGGAATAACTTGAAAAGGTTCAGTAGTTTAGAGGGGTAAGATGTAATTAGACCTATATATATATATATATACGCATACCTATGTACACGTACCATCAGATACATTATTGATTCTGCCTTTTCTTACCCTTTATTCTAGAGAGAGAATTACATCCCACGGCTGTGGAGGGGTATGGTGGTGGGACCGTTGGATCTGTAGACTCAGACATGTGGGTCCCAAGGTCCATGCTAAATGCTGTACTTATTGGGTGTACGTGATTTTTATTTCTCTTTGTCCGGGCCATCTTTTACGTGCTATCTCGATTATTCTTTTCTCCGATCTCGTTGAAGCTATATTCATTTATGTCGAGATTAGGATATTTACAAGTGATTTCTCTATGTTACGGCATGAGCTACCCTTTGGATTGGGTAAGTAATTTAAGGGGGTGTGCCATTAATTTGGTTTTTTTGGCTTGTTGGCTTTTTTATGTGAGAACTCGTAATACACATTGGTTTTTTGTGATTTTTTATGTGATGTATTGTGAGGGGATGACCTGTCTCAAAATACTCAATAAGCTGGCTTTTGACTTTTTGAGTTAGTGGAACGGGGCCTAACTATTCTAATCTTTTGGTATGTATAAGGACCGGTTCTAGAGAGATAAAACAATTAAAGAAATGGAATGGGGCCCTTTAATCACTACATTCTGTAATGAGTAAATTTCGGCTATCCAAAATATTTTGGACTGTCTGAATCTTAAGCAAATTATTCACGC
The DNA here is from genome assembly GCA_036023075.1 of Gaultheria prostrata. Classification (NCBI taxonomy): domain Eukaryota; kingdom Viridiplantae; phylum Streptophyta; class Magnoliopsida; order Ericales; family Ericaceae; genus Gaultheria; species Gaultheria prostrata. The sequence continues at coordinate 31,330 of JAXBDA010000087.1, read as the reverse complement.
GAAGAATTTATTTAATATTCGAGCCGCCCAAAATAAAATTGAACGATCAAAATTCTCACTACACGCCTGCAATGAGCAACTCACAATAGGCTCCCGGTCCCTTAAAGAAAGGTGGAAATTGGTTGGGGGTGGTAGATCGGACGGTGATGGAGGAGTGTGGTGGTGGGGTGTAGATGAGTACGGGGTAATGATTGGTGGGGGCCAAGGAGAGAGAAAATGGAGGAGGGAGAGAGTCAGAGAGATGCCTTTTTGGTTTAACCAATGTCATAATCATACTGGAAAAGGAAGTGAATTTTAAGGGAGTAATAATGTTCTCATTTTATCTGCGGTCAATCTGTTTGGTTTAGATACGGCCGGTACACAATTTGGGGTCGACTGGGAGACTTGCCTTCGGGTTTATACAAATAATCGGAATCGTTCAATTTATTTAATACATATTTGTAAGAGTCTTTTCTTATAAGGACTATTTAAACAATGATTTAACCAAATTGATCTCCTCTAATCATTAGTGGGATATGAACATCGGTCTCACACAATTTGGTGTATTTTTGGGATACACAAAATGGGGGAAGTTGTCCTCCATTGCCGCTGGGAAGTGGTATTTGTATATGCCCAGGGAAATACACTGTTCAATGCCTCTATTCTACCATCTATTTCGATAATGCATGGTTCGAATTTAATTCCAACAAATGATTTAGATTAATAAGAGCTTGGATTAAATCTGAGCCGTGCATTCTCAAAATGGACAGTAGAATTGGAGCATAGACTATGTAGTGCTCAAGGCACTATACGGACCCTGAATTCAACAAAATGGTGTATCCATCATAAATAAAAAAAGCTTTGCTACGTACATACCATTTTGAACACACCTTTGAAATATATCATCCAATAATGTGAGGTCCCACAACATATTTTGACAATCTCAGTCATTCATTTTCTATGTCTAGAAGTCTAAATCATTCATGCAAAAAATTTAGATTGATTGGATATCGATAAGTGTTTGATATAATCTATTAGATAAAAAGGAATTTAACGATCCATTTTTCTCAAAGAAAATTTAAAATTTTAATATTACTACCAACGTCTAGTCAACTTGATTTTTGGCATGGATAATGTTCATGCTAAGACATATAAAATAAATAATTTTGAATCTTCGATTGTCAAAATTTATAGTGGAACTCACCCTCTTTGGTGGTGCGTTTGAAAAGTATGTTTAAGAGCTGTGTAATTACGTAAAATAAAACTATAAAAAATAACTGAAATTAGTAAACTATTAATCATATGTTTCCAAAAGAAAATATTTTTTGTACTTCCTTTTTTTTAGTGTATTTAAAAACATATATTGTATTGTGATTTTAAAAAGTTATTTATTTATTGTGTCCAATTTTGAATTTTAATGTATGTTTATAAAAACATAAAGTAAGAAAGTCCTTATTAATAGTATTTTTTTTTTGATGATTTGTATATTATAAAATTTAGACTTTCAGACACTTATTTCATATAATTATTGCATATTCAATCAAATTGCCATTTTTCCTGTCTTGTCGTTTTGTAAGCTCTCCTTATTAGAGGGCAAATTAATTTGCAGTACTACTGGGATTACTGTGCTTACAATGCTAATAATCAAAATTAAGGAAGCATCACTCTCTTTCTTTTCTTTAATTTGAAATTAATTAAGCATTATTCTGAAAGATCACCAAGCCATGTTTTACTAACATTTTTGTTTTTTGGTTAGAAATAGTTTATTTTTGGTATGTCAATGCAAGTAGAAAAATAGCCATCTAATTTGTGAAAAAAGTGTAATACTAGGAAGCACTAAATGAAAATGGTGTTTTATGTGGGAATTATTGTGCTACTGTCTTAGGGCATCCACAATGGACTCCCTAAAAATAGCTCATAAGTTGACTCGTAAGGTGTCCACATAAGCAAAATTGGGGTCTATTTTTCACTCCTAGAGCTTGCTAAATTTAGAGAGCATATGTGCACTCAATAAAGGAGAGGAGAGGAGGAGAGGCGTAAGGAAGGAGGTGGAAGGGTTGCGGTAGGGGAGGGGGAGGGGCGGCGGCCGCCAGGGAAAGCCCTAGGGAGGAGCTTCTCCCATACGACCCCTCTCTCTCTCTCTCTCTCTCTAAAACTTTATACTACTAAAGTCTATTGAGCAATACAAACTACAGAAGTCAATACCACTCAGATCTCTAACCTTTATTTCCTTTTGCAATATAGTGGTTGTCATAGAAACTTGCCACAATTTTTTGAAGAGTAGAGAGACATTATTGAATATTGATAATATTAATTGAACTCATTCCACAAACCATAAATTTCTATTTTCATTGTCTCGGTTGTGGCATGATGGCGTGTTACGTGTAAAATATTGGCTTTCCAAATGAAGGATAGAAGTAGAAATTTAACTGGGAAATTTATCTTCAAATATTATGATGTGTTCGAATGACCGGAATTTTAAGTAGGAATAGGAATAGGAATATGATTACCGGGAATAGAATTCCTGGGAATTTTCTTGGGTAGGAATAGGAATATGATTACTGAGAATCGAATTCCTTGGAATTAGATGCCTGGAGGAATTGTATTTCGATGTTTGGACGCGGGAAACAATTAATTATTTTGGAAATTTTTTAAAGTCAACATTTCATTTTCTTAATGAATGAGCCACGAATCCAAGATTCTCCTGGGGTAAGGGAGGGATCAAATTCTCACTTGGGAATGTGATTCGTGGTTGAATATGTCATTAGGAACCACATTCTTATTCCTGTTTCTTTCAAACATCGGAATCAGAAAAGCCTGGCATCACATTCCCGTTCCCTGTCTCTTTTTTTTTTTTTTTTGTCATTCGTTATTCCTAATCTATTACATGGAGGGAGGGGGGAGTGAGACTCGATCCCGGGATGCAGTGTGGGGCGTCCAAGAGCTCTACTGCATGAGCTAGCCACCACTTGCGTTTCCGTTTCTTCCAAACGTTGGAATCATGGATAAAAGACATCACATTCCTATTCCCTTTTGAGATTGCTGTCATCCAAACTGAGCCTAGGTCATTTCGTTAAATAAGCGGTTCAAAAAAATCCAGTTTTAGTTCGAAATAAGGAATTTACTTATTTTTTTTACTATTTCCGATTGTAATTATTTTGACCTATACAAGTAGGATCTTTCCCTATTGGAAAGACAATGAATGAGTTTACATACTATTTCATTGCACTCCACTGGTGCCCGGTGGTAGGTCCCTTCCTTTGGGTTGGGTTAAATTTGGCCGGCAACTGGTTACCCCGGGGCCAGAGCCTAACGATGCAATATAGTCCCCACAAGAGCATCTTTTTTTCTGTTCAAAAAAAAAAAAACAGGGCTAATGCGATTACATTTATTACTACTCATTTTTGGAAAAAGGAAGAGAAAATATAACAAGATCAAGAAGACTTATTTTCAATTGTGCAAATATGTGCTACTACTCTACTCTCCTTGCAAATGCGGTACGCATCTAACACTTGTCAATATTGTCAAATCGCCGTTTGATTTGGCTGTAAGGGTAATTCTGAATTCTGAATCGTCACGTGATCATGCCTCATGAATTAATAATTTTTTCACCCAGAGGACAGGTCGAGCTCTTGGTCAATCCCTTAATACAAGATTATTTCCAACTGATTAGATACTAGAGTTTACTTTAATCAAGTTTTTTTCCCATCTGCTGACTCATTTGAGTTGAATTTTTTTTTTTTAAAAGTTGAAGTTTTGGTTTTGGTTTTGGTTTTGAGCGCATATGGAAACATAATGCAAGTTAGATAGTAATTAGAAAGCCAATTGTGATAGCTTTAGGATCGTGCTTAAGCAACAATACGGAAATTCTAAGTTCCGAATCGTCACATGGTCATGCCTCGGGAATACTTAATAATTATTTCACCTGGAGGACAGGTTGAGATCTTGGTAAATCCCATAGTACAAGATTCTCTCCAACCGATTAGACACTAGAATCAAGTTTTTTCCTAACTGCTGAGTCATTTCGAGTTGAATTTTTGGCTTTTGTGTGCATGTGGTGACATAAGTGCACGTTGGACGGTTAGAAAGCCAATTGTGATTACCAGTGAGCTTTAGGGTGTGTTTGGAAGTTATGGTGGACTCTTTTTTGTGTTTCTAAATTATTTTAAGCATTGGATCAAATATTTTCTACTTTTAAAAGTTGTAATTAAAGATAAAAAAAAGTGTAGACGAATTTCAAAAAATGTTGACTAAACACGAAATAATATCACTATCTTGCTTATTTTGACTTTCCACAAACTGACTTAAGTCAGTTTCTGGGTTGATGTATTGTGAGAGAATACATGTATCGCAAAGCGCAATAAGTTAGTGATTAGAATAAGTCAGTTTTGTGAAACAACCACTCAGTCTTGTTCTTTTTCAATCTTTTAAAATTTGCTCTGTATTTTTTTATTTTTATGTTTCCTCCTGATTCGCAATCGACAACTTTAAAGTTTATGTTGGTTTGCCTCGGCACTGAAAAACTGCTCCTGAGGATGGTTTGATTTTCACCTAGCCTCTTATGAGAGAGAAGAGTGAAAAGAGGAAAACCAACGTAAACTGACTTAATTTTTATCTCTGCTGAGTCTGCTCATCACCCAACCACAGCAAATGATCATTTTAAAAAGAAAAACGATTGAAAAATCTTAATTGCCAACACAAGAAGCTCGGTTTTTTGCAGCTTACAACGATCTCACGACCCACGCTAGCTTTGTGCGATAGGAGTTTTTGAAGTCCTAGGTCTTAAAAACAGAAACAGCCATACGAAGGTCTCAGCTTATGTCAAAGAATCATGTAGCATTCAAATCACAAATGGTACGTGTACTTTTTCTTCGCAAATGCCAAAATAAATACTGTAAAAGTATGTTGGAAAATGGACATTTTGTTGTAGAGCTTTTTGTGATTTTGAGTTAAAATTGAAGGGCGATTCAGTGTCCTTTTGGGTGTGTCCAAGTGAGTTTAGGTACCGAGTGTAAATCATTGAAATGATAAAAAATAAAGTTCCTTAAAAGATGAACGATAAATTGTCCCCCTTAAAGGCTAAAGCGGGTATGACGCCAAGAAGTGCCCAATCTTTTTATAGCGAGAGGACCTAGAGTACGTCGGTTTTGGCCCATTTACCACACAAGAGGATGCCGCTGCCACCAACTTCCCAGACCAGGGCTAGCTGGAGCTAAGACTCGAGGCTCGGACCGGTGACCTGTGGTCTGTGCTCTTCATTACCCAAATATCTATTGATTAAAATTAATGTTCCAGTTTCATTCCTTCTTGTTTTTTTCCCCTAAAAGAGATTGTATGTACGTAAGTATTTGGTTCGGTTCTTAGAAACAATTCCAATGGTTGCGACTATGACTGTACATCTATTGATGTATCATTGGAGAGACGCTTACCGATTAATCTCATCATCCGATAAAGAGGAGAATCTATTTTAAAGATACCCTTTTGGGGAACATGTCTCGGTTTGCAATTCTCCTTCAATTTATAGTTTATGTTTTTCCTCTGTTCAATACAGTTTTCTGTAATTATTGTTAATTGTTTATTTCTGGAATATATTTCTGGATTTTTTTGTTGTTAGTTGTTTAATTTTTGTTAATAGTTCAACATAGTTTCCAAAAACGTTAGAAGCCCACCTAAAGAAGAGGTAAACATAGCCAGGCCATCATAGTTAGGGCTGTTAAAAAAAACCGGTGAACCGTGAATCCGGTCCGGACCGAATCGATCCGCACCTTTTGGATTTTAACCGTGGATTAATGGTCCATACACGAATTCAAAAAATAAAAAACCACGACTCTCGGTCCAGACACATATTTTGATTTTGAAACCGTAGATTAACCGATCCGGACTGTGAGATTTTTATTACATATGATTTTTAAAAATAAATAAATATATATGTATAGATAAATAATTTTACCACTTTTATAAATATTTTCATTTTTTATTTATTTTCACAGTGCTCAAGCTCAGAATTTGTAGCCTACTTTGTTTGGAATTCCAAAATGATATATGGATTTTGTGTTTATGACTGTCTAAGATGTGTTTGTTGGCATGTTTAACAAGTTTGATGTTTACACTTTACAATACTCAAGCTTAGATTTGTAGCCTATTGTGTTTGGAATTTCAAAAATGAATTTTGGGTTTTTATTTTTTGGCTATCTAATTTGATTCCATAATATTCAAGTTTATATTTGTTCAATTAATTTGTTGAAATGTTTAATAAGCTTTCATTATTTCTTTCCAATGATTGTTTTTTCTCTGTTCTTCTTGATGCTTTATATTCTCATCTACTAACTATACTATTGAAGTGTTTGTTTCAATGTTGAGTTTGAGTTTTTGAATGAATTGATATATATTTTCTTAGAATAAGTTGAAAATCCGTGGACAAATCCGGAATCGATCCGTGACTCGCGGATCGGATTGGAACCGAACTATAAGACTTTTGGATTGGACACGAATTTTATTTTTAAAAAACCGTGACTTGCAGATTAGGATTGGATTCATACCAATCCAAATCAATCCGGACCATGAGCACCCCTAATCATAGCTAGACATTGAGCCCAATTCTAATTAGGGCACACCACATGACAAGTACTGACACTTTATAAAAGACCAAGGAGGACCTCCTCTGCCAAAATTAATGGTACTATCATTTAATATTTTTTTCCAAGTTATTTAACTTAATCGTCGAAGTGTCCCTTTCTAACCCCATTTTCACAGGTGATGAGGCTTCGGATTTAGCCAGGACTAGATTTGGATGTCAACCGAGTCTATGGAGCATTTTTGGGTACTGGAATCTTCCAACAATTTTGCCAACTTTTTAAGTTATTGGCCTTATTTATTTATTTTATTTACCGTGTAACATTGAAGCTTCTACAAGACAATCATAAAAAAGTAAAAAAAAAAAGCCTTATTTATTTATTTTATTTACCGTGTAACATTGAAGCTTGTACAAGACAATCATAAAAAAGTAAAAAAAAAAGCCATTACAGTTTGAGAAGTGTAAGACATAGTTGCAGCTTTCTCGCAAGAAAAAATGTCATTAAAGACACTTTTGTCACTTTAGCCATTACAGTTTATGGGTGCACAAGAAAACGGATAGTAATCGCTAAATCGATCTGATCTGAGCTGAATCGTTCTATTTGGTTAGGTTATGCGGTAATTATGATTCTAAAAAAATAAGAATCGGTAATTATGATTCGGTTATTAGTTCTCAATTTAAGAACCACGGTTAAAACTTGACCGGTCCGAATAATGGTATATAGTATATATTTATCCGTGCACATAATTATTTATTTTGATTTGGTAAGTTAAATATTTTTTTTGCTAGTAATGTATTCTTTTATGTCTATTTAGAGTAGAAATCTACTGTATTTTGTAGGAAGTCTTTAATATATTATTACTATAACTATTGACTCTACTAATACCAAATTTTCAATTTTGATTCCCTAGTAAGACATGCTGCTGAATTTATTTTCTCATTTTTAGATTATTTCATTCTTTGTTCAAGCTATTTTATTAGTTGTTTTCATCAATTTTAAGAGTTGTTTTTATTGATGGTAGCTTATCAAGTACTATGTGTATCATGTGGATTATATTTGGTTTTGAGTTTTATAAAATCTTATAATTATTTTATGAGTTGTTTAGTGCTCCAAATTCTAAATAATTTTTTGAGTTCATGTGTTGTGAAAAAGTGTTCTAACGCTAATCGGATAGAACCGAAATCGAACCAAAACTTGTCCGGTCTTGCGGTTTGGATGTGGATAGGTTCTAAATGTATATTGGTTAGATTTTGGTTCTTAATTTTCTAGAACCAGTTAAAATGGTCCGATTACTGGATTTCTAGAGAACCGATCCAATCCGGACCGTGTGCCCCCCGAAATCCTAACAAATAAAGAAAGCTTACCCAGTCTTATTTGGAGATTGAATAAATCCATCTATCTATATGCCAATATACTAAGTACGAGTATCACACACGAAATCTATGAAAAAAAAAAATGACAATAAATACGAAATGGGGATGGTGCTATCCCTTAAGGGACAACATGCATGCTGACCCTATCCGAGCCGTCCGTGCTCGGCGATCAACAACCCAGATTTGTTCGGACCCAAACAGATCTGCATCGTTCATTACCGAACTGATCTGGGTCATTGATCGCGGAGCACAGACAGCTCGGTTGGGGTTAGCATGCATGCTGTCCTTTAAGAGACATCACGCCCCCGGGTCCCAATAAATACACCTCAAGATTCTCATTAATATTTATTTATTTTCTCTCTATTGGTTTTTTCCTGTAAGAGGAAGAAAAAGCTTTCAAACATCTCATCACAATTTTCCACATTCGAACTTTCTCTCTTCATAGATTTTTCACATGTAATGCCAGATGAAATCCACGAGAGATAAATAGCGTCAAAATATAGTAGATTTTTTCCGTGTTCTATGCATAGCATGGGATATATATTTGATAGTTACGAACCTTAAAAAAAAAATGAATTTCTAGACAAAGTAATAATTTTTTATAAGCATGCGATGAAATTTTATGGAAATAATGTGAAATTTAAGAGATTCAAATATGTGTACATCCTACATACCAAATTTAAGAATTGTATTGTACCACTTTTCACTTGTTAATACTGGAAATGATAATACCAAAATTGGTTTTTTGTTAATGCCACAATTCTAGTGCAACATACTCTTGTACCTGAACACGATACAAGTTTTTTATACAATAAAAACTTTGGCATGAAAAAAAAAAACAGTTTTGGCGTTAATATATACCTAAGTAAACAAGTTTGGAAGTTCATTTTTTTTTATTTTGCTTATAATTTAAAAGTATTTCTCCCCTCCCATATCGATTTATCTATCTCTGCATGTATTCTGTTACACTAAGTATGTATATATATGTATATATATATATATCCCACATTGCTCTTTCTTTTTTTAATAAATAATAAATAAAATTGAACTTTGGTTGTTTTGACTATATAATTGTGCCAGATTTTTTTTGTTCTTCTTCAATTTTTTTTTCGCATTTGTTGGTTTTGCGTTAATTTTTTGTGGATTATTAGTTCGTCAGCGGAATATAAAAAAATAATATTAATAAAATCCAAATTTCTGTGAACAAAAACAAAAATAATGTAAGAAATTTGTATGTTATAAATTATTTTTATCTTTATTAAATTTTCTAAGATTTTTGCTCATAATTTTTTATTTTTTAGATTATTCTCATCGAAACGAATCAATAATTAAAAAAAAAAATCGACGAACAAATAAAAAAATGTGTAAAAAAGTTGACTAAAAATAAAAAAAATTCAGGCTCAATTAATTACTCAAAACACCTATAAGAAGAAAAACTTGGGTGCTGGCAGGGTACCATGTGGCGGTACCCAGCTCGCACGAGATTTTTGAGAGAAAAAGGAATAAAGAGGAGAGAGGGAGAGAGAAATCTGGACTATTCAAAACACTTTTAAATGGCTGAGATGCACACTCGGACACTAGCGTACTGTATTTGCACCCAAGTTTTTCTTATAACTAGGAGAGTCGGAAGATTGCTTTTTATATAGTTTTTACTCCTAATTTTTTTTTTTATCAACACTTTTTGTTCACATTCAACCGTTTCTTTTTCTTTTCCGGAATCTAGGAGTAGTTCGTCAAGTTTCTTGAGAGAGAGAGAGAGACTGTGTGTGCTGTCTCGGCTACAATTTCATTGTTGCAGACCTTCGAATAAACCCTAAAGAGGTAAATTCTAACCCCTAAACCCCTTTGGATTGAGGGTTTTGGTGAGAAAAGAAAACAACAGAGATGAGAATCTCGCCACTCGTTTGGATAACCAGAGGTGTGAAATGAAGAGGGATGTGTGTTTCTCACGATTTCTCTCAAAAAATGAAGAGATTTGGTGAGAAACCATAACCCTTTCTTCCCTCATTAAAATCATTCAATCCAAATGGTTCTGGTACAGTTTCCCAAAATTCCTTTTAGCGTTTATCCTCGCATGCTACAGAATATGCGTATATAAGAATATTCGCAAGTATATGGAATATCTATGCTTATGTATATTTTACTGTAAGGTCTAAGTGTGCAATGCTGAATTTATCGTCGTATTTCTGTGCTGCGTGTTATAGTTTTGAAATTGGGTTGGTTCTGTTCAATTTTACGTAAACAATGGCTGAACTATGTGGATGTTTCTACGTTGAGGTAGATATATGTGTGTGTATGTGTATGCACACGCATGCATATTGAAGTATAATGAAGTCGTGGAAGAATCGTCTTCCCTTGTACCAGTTATAGGGCAAACATGATATCATACTCGTGTGGAAGCTCCGAATATATCTGTACGCATGTGTATTGGGGTATCTATGTATGTATATTTTTCACTCTAAGATCTAACTCATCTAAGTGTGCAATGTTGAATTGATTTTTCGTATTTTGCGTTGGTTCTGTTCTAATTTACTTTAAAAATGGCTGAACTATGTTAATGTTTCGACATTGAGATAGATATATGCGTATATTCATTCATACATACGGAAATTGGAGTAGTGAAGTTGTGGAAGAATTATTTTCCTTGTACCAGTTATAGGGCGAACATAATGTGATATTCATATCAAATCTCTGAGACTCCGATCATTTGTGTATGTATACTTCACTGCAAGGTCTAAGCGTGCAATGTTGAATTGATTTTGCATATTTTTCTGTTCGAATTTTCTGTAACAAACTAACAATGGCTGTACTATGTGGATGTTTCCATATGGATATAGATAAACTAGAAAGATGGGGAGGCTGATAATGCTGGAGGAGGGGTTGAGTATATTGGAAGAGGGAATTGTGAAGGCAAAGATGATTCTTGATGGATATCCCACAAGTGCACTCTTTACTGCCGAAGAATATATGAAGTTTTATGAGTATCCTTGTTGAATTAGTATATTGGGTTATCTTGAATTTGTGTGTTATTTTGTTTACTCCAAAGTACAACGTATTCGTCACAAATTGATTTGAGTGGATTTGGCAATTTCTGAACTCTTTAATTTTGCCCACTTATTAGTCCTGAATATATAAATTGGCCATCGTGTCCTACATTATCTTTTCCAGGCATTGGTGATGAGTTGTGACAATATTCACTTTTCTGTTAAGAAGATAACACCGTATGATCCAGATGAAGAGTTTTTTTTTTGTTTTGTTTTTTTTGGTGTGTTTTATGCTCTATTTTTTTAAAGCAGGTATGTACTATTTCAGTGCAGTTTAACTTATTTCTCAATGATCTACATAAATTTCTGTATGAAGAGAGCTGAGGGAAAGGTATCCTTTATTAGTCGTTGAGCTAAATACAATCCCTCTTTCCTCTGGTGCTTGGAATCCCTAAAGTTGATTTGTTAATAGTGAGTTTTCAAGTGCTTGATTCCTACTTTGAGGTGGTGACTGGTTAAGTACAAGTTTAGAATAGATAGAAGCTGCTAGTTTGGTTTTTGTTTAGTAAAATTGCATATGGTTTCTTAGAAAAACTTTAACAACTGATTTAGTGATTGTATCCATAGAAATTTGGTCTTGCGATGTTGCATAAAGAAACTGAAATGTAAATGCTAAGTAAGCTCCTGTGGTATCATACCTTCTTTCTTGTACTCCTTTTTGCTCTACTACAATCTGTTTGTCTTGATTTTGTGGTTTTGTTATGGCTATTGCCTTTTTTCATAAATCAAAGTCACATCACTGTGATTATCAGCTCAAGGAGTCAAGTTATTCATCTTGCTAAATCCCTACCTGGAAGGTCATACCTCTAATTTGACTCAGACTGGATAAGGGTTGATGTACAAACTAATACTAATGGGAGACAAATGCAGTAACAAAAGTTGGTGGAGCATAACGAAATTGATACAATTCAAATATAGAAAACAAACTAACTATTACTACACCTCAAGAGTCCTTAGGGAGATCTTCTAATATGAGATTGCCATCCTAGTGAACATTCATCCCATCTACCCAAACATATCAGGAAAGTTAAATACCAATGTAAACTGCTCAGTAAGATTGGATAATTAATTCAAACTAGTTACTTTCTTTTTTCTTTTCTGCATGAAGATGTTATACACCCATGCTTTTACGAATAGCATCCCTGTTGCTAGATTTCAATGGAAAGTTCATCCTTCATTCTCTTTATAGCTGTGTTTACTACATGTGTATTCAGCAACAACCGTGTGACTATTCGTTGCAACTTTATCAAAGATTCACGAGGGCCTTAGAGGAGAGCATTTCTTCGAAGGTAAGAATTCGTAATTATTATCATCTTGTATTGTAGTTTGTGAAATGGACGGCTAATAACATGTTGTCATTTTTATTCTATTTTATAGTTAAGGCTGTTTTTTGACACTTGGCATTTCTGTTCTTAGTCCATTTCTGAGGTTATCCTTGAAAAACTATGTTGTCGTTCTTCTCAAGGGATTAGTATGTGCTACTCTTGTAATTTGTGTGCATGGTTCACTATTATACTTTCATTGAAATTACATATAGTGGTGATCTTTAATTAAACAATGTGTTGGAACAACCATTGGGTGCCCTTGCTTGGGAAATTATGTGTTGTCCTTAGTTGCAAGAAGCGGGAGCGCAGGCAGGGGAGTGAGAAGATATAGCAGAATCTCACCTTGTGGGCCTCTCTAGAAGCGTGTGTGTGTGGCGTAGGTACAAATTGGTATCCTAAGTATTCCTTTCGTGTCAACCACAATTTTTTTTTTTGGGTAAGTTAGCTTGAAATAGAAAAAAAGGCTAACCCAATATACAGCCTACAATGGGGCATACCTCAGGAAGAAAAGAAAGAAAAATAAAGAAAAGAGAAAATCTAAAACCTAACCGCAGCAAAGCAGATATCCAACAAAGCTCAAAGCACACTTCAAAGAAGTAACACAAAAAACACCAAAACAAAAGGTCATGTGAGCCTCAAGAACTAAACTCTTGAAGCATTTAACATTTTGATTTTCTTCTGAAGCTTCTTTTTGTTTTGGGCTCTAGTGGATGAAGGAGTTAAGGAATCACCCACCACTAGGTTCAAATTATGTCGAGGTCCAATGAAATCGCCATTCAAGGGGATTCTTCGAGGCTCTCAAAACCGTGTAGACCGACAAAGAGCCACATGGGGAGGCTCTTGTTGAGTACTACCCTGACCGCAGAGAATCGGGGTAGCATTACAAGATACATCCCCCGTAACATCTATCTTTGACACCTCCACTGTAACGCCCCATGTAGACAACGGGCCCAGTACTTTGATTTGTTCCACAAGCCACACCACATGGCGCAAAATGCTTAAGCCCAAGGTACTAGTATTAGCCCATCCACAGAGGAGGAGCCACCCGAAATCCCAAATCCTCACATTTCTCAAGAACGCCAAACGCGTTAGTTGTAGAAGAAACATGGCTAGATGAGGTGGTGGCCAAAGGCATGCCCGGAATTTTCCTCTTCACCACCTCTACCCAATCATCCTTACTTTCACTATCTACTCTCTGTTTTGCATTTCGCGCATGAGCAATCAGGACATCTTGTCGTACTCTCTCCTTGGCATTTTGCTCTTTAACAACTAGGACATCTTGTCCTACTCTCTCCTTGGCTTTCCACACTTGAGGAGGTGGAACTTTGGGCTTAATTGTGCATGCGTTAGTAGAATGGCCAATGATCTTGCAAACGTTGCAGGCTTGAGGTTTCCAAGGAATCTCTACTCTAATTTCATATGGCTCTCCATAACCCAAATTCACTACGAAGGACTTGGGAATCTCCTTCGCCGCCTCCACTTCAACACATACTCTAGCAAACATCAACCTGCTATGATTTTGCGTGAAATCATCAAGGTAAAGAGGGTTGCCGATGACACTAGCAATACTACTCAACCGATCATCTGTTCATAATTCAAGAGGAACATTGTAGAATTTAACCCATACTGGAACAATAGAGATGATGCTTTTAGTAAGTTGCATCCCAGGATGTCATTTTTTAATCACAATATGTTTGCCCGCATAGAAGTATGGACCGTTCAAAAGAATGGAGTCCAACGTATCCTCATCCCTAAAGTTCAACACAACAAAAACCATTATCTAAGGTGACCACATCCTCAACATCAATTTTCCATACCAGTTGAGCCCAAGATCTAACTTGAAAGTAGGAAAGGCTTTTATCCCCAAAGTATCCCACAATTGCGTGTTTCTATTTCAATGCCCCATTTTCAGAAATCATAAGCGGAATCATGACTTGATTATTCACATACTCAATTGGAAACCTCTTAGGGTGTTTACGTAGCCTACCAATTTTTACCTCATTGTTAAGTAAAATCGTCCCATTTATCCATGCATTCAAGTTAGCTTTACCTTCTGATTTGTCCCCTTGAATAAGAGGAAACATAGCACCGCATTCGGTGTTCTGGCAGTAGCATCCGCACTCCTAGTTGGACCCTGAAGTGGTGTCGTGGTAACTACACCACTCTCAGTTGCTCGGCCATGTATCAGTGATGACCAGCGGCAATTGCAATTCTACAGCGTCGACATTTTTGGCCAGCACTGTAATATCATCTTCATCGTCAATAGAAACAATTTCAACATCAGAATAACCAAACGCATTGTCAATTTGGTCATGAAAGTCTCGTAGAGTTAGCTTCGTAGCTGATTTTCGTTTACCATGAACGAGCTGGCTACTCTCTCTCTCTCTCTCTCTCTCTCTCTCTCTCTTTTTGAACAGAAGCTGGCTACTCTCTCACTGTCCCTCAATATGAGAGAGAGAGAGAGAGAGAGAGAGAGAGAGAGAGAGAGAGAGAGAGAGAGAGGCCAGTTGAATTTACACGCGAGGTCGCCGGAAATGAACGGCCTGAACTGGGTGAAAGCTCTCGGCCCAAGGAGTCTGAATATGTAAGTGGTTAAGTTTGGAGTTGCTCCATTGGCCGAAGATTTGGATTTGAGTGGCAAAAACCCAAGAAAGAGGCTTGGCTAGTCCGGGTTGAAAAGGTTCTATCCGCCGGGGTATGTTGGTCCTGATGAGGAGAGGGTGAGATAGGGGAGGTTTGGACGAAGTCTGATTGCAGAGGTGGTGGTGGATTTGTGGGGTTAGGTTTGAGAGGTGTGGTGGCTATGGTGGTAGAGAGAGGGAGAAACACTCTGTGATTAATGAACAATTGTTCTTTTGTTGTGAAAGAAAAGTTTTTTTTTTTTGTTTGTGCTAATAATTTGAGTGATTTGAGTTAGTGTTCCTTTTCTGGAGTCTTATTTCTACATATTTAAGCTATTATCAGAATGGCTGTTTAAATCAGAATGGCATCTCTCTAGGTCTATGTTGCTTGGCAAGGCTGCCGATTTGCACAGGAGACGCCTAATGTCATTCAATGTTAATGCAATTTGCTTTTAAGATGCAGAAGTTCAGAAGTTTGAAGACAAATTAGAAACCATTTGCTTAATGCAGGAGAATTGTTTCACGAAATTGGAGTCTTTTAAACTATAGCATTACAATCAAGAACCAATGCTGTAATCTGTCGAATGACTCAACTCTTGGCTTAGGATTACTTTTACTTGAAACAAAATGCAGGAATCCCGTTTGCTAAAAGCTTTTCTGTTAGCACCCCAACTCCCATTTTCTAAAAGCACCAAGGTGATTTTAGCAAAAGGAGTGTGTGAGAGAAAATTGGCTTTTAGCAACTTAGCTTTTAGCTAACGGAAAACAAATTGGCTTTTAGCACTTTTATGGAAAATTAGCTTTTAGCAATTGGTGCTAAAAACGGGGAACTCGGCCTTAATAGCCTGACCCTTTGGTTAGCATTACTTGATGGAGAGTTCTGTCCCAGTCCAACAGTACATGCATAAAAAAGGGAAGAGTAACATTATACTTTTTCCAGGGATGGGGGCCTGCTATTCAATGGTAAAACTTTGTGATTGCAACCACCATTGACTGGGGATTACATGGTTACTGTGATTGTTCGTTGTTGTATTCAGATTCGGGCCCAAAACTTGCGGCCATGTGCGTTGAAGCTTCTCCTTATCATGGCATGCTACATATGATTTTCAGGTTACACCAGCTGGTCCCGGGAAACTCATGGATTGAAATTCCACATGCTCAATTGCTTATGCATCATATGATCGTTGATTATCTTGGTTGTACGTGCAAGTATCTGGCTTTCAAGCATATATCCTAATTATATGTTCTCTTCTGATTATTACTTCCAGATTCTGCCGTCCTTAGAGGGTAAAAATGGTGCCTCTCTTTTGAAAGAACTTACAAACATGTGGGCTAATTATAAGTTGATGGCTAAGTGTTTGGGAGGATTCTTCTTATACCTTGATCGGCCTTATAAGACTAATACATCACTTAGTGATGTCTCAATTCGTTGCTTCCGCGACCTGGTAAAAATCTTCCCAATGTTTGCTTTCGTCTTGTCAACTCGCAATTCTTCTTTTCTTTTAATTTTTCTTTCTTTATCCTGCTTTAGTAAATATGTTTCCTGTCTTAGGTTTGCAATGCACACTACCAAAGGCTTCAGGATGCTGCAATTTCACTTGTATGTTAAGTTGACTTTTAGATTTTCGTCCACTCTGTTCTTGCTGTATTTGACTGAGTTCTGTGTACAGATCAATCAGGATCGCACTGAGAATCCAACTGATGGGGGCCTGCTAAAGTGTATTTCATCCTTTTTTGTCGAGATGGGAATCGGGAAAGACGGATACTATTATGACGACTTTGAGAGGGCGATAGTTGCCGATGCTTCTATTTACTACTCAAAATTAGCTTCAGAGTGGCTTGCTCTCTATTCCTGTGTGGACTACCTTAAGGAGGTTGTTACTACATCAGTTGTGAACTTGACAAAAGATGTACAGGCAAAATCACATGTTAACAATTTTTTTCCTGAATATTCTAGGCAGAGTGGTGCTTAAAAAGGGAGATACAAAGAGTGAGTGAGTATTTAAAGCAGGCTACAGTGGAGAAGCTGATGCAGGTACCGTTGTCACCTTTTTAGTTCTTGGTTTCCTGAATGTTCTTGCAAGTTGTGCTCTGTGTACTTCTTGCTGCAATCTTCTTTGGTGCTGACAGAAGTGATTTTTCTTAAGTTCAAGAGCAATCTTTTTTATAATGTAGGTTTTAAGTTTTTATAATGTCTAACCCTGACAGAAATTCATGGAGGCGCCACTGAGTACCATTTTTTTTTAGCCCTAATGATATTGTACGGATTTTGGGTAATTAAGAGAAATGACATGCAGGTACATACCAAGCTCATTAAACTTCTGTGAAATAGGTCATTGGCTATGCATTTACTCTATTTATATCTGATTTACTTTTACTGTTGCAGTCACGACTTCTTAGCAAATATACTAAGTGACATCTCACAGTCTTCTTTTTCTTCACCAACTTCTTAAAAGATTCCCGATCCCATAAAAATAATAACAAGATCACCAAGAAGAATGGGTTGAAATTAAGATTTTTGGTTTATCACCTTTTCTAGGATTGTCCCAAGTGTTTGTCAAACGGAAAAATGTCTGTTTTGTCATTCCTTTTTGAGTTTTCCCCCCACCTCACTTGAACACCCTAGCTATTATTTGGAGCCGCCTCTGTGGTACTAACTAACATGTCTTTGTTTTGGTTGTCCACATTTGCTTTCAAGGCATCCGTTACTCTTATAGTAGCCAGAGATAGCTGAGTTCCTTTAGATCCATCTGTATCAATTCAAATCAAGGTTGGGTAATCCATCTCTGGGTAGAGTTTAACTGTACGAATGCTCTTTTGAATCAAGGCATGACTTAACTGAGGTGTCCTTGAGGTTCATGATGGCAGCATTGTGTAACTCATTTATTTGTGTATGTTTGAGCGGTGGGGATCTTGTTGCCACTTTATGAGGAAACCAAATGACTGGGGAAGAGTTTTAGTTCTCAGTTTATTGGGGTAAAATTATCTTCTCCGTTGATAGGCTTGCTTGACATCAACTTTCATTTGGAAAAAAACCCCAGTTTGAGCGATATGAATCACTTTCTGGCCATGTGGAGCTGGTGGAGGTACTATACTCTTGGACATACTTTAGTTTTCATTTCTGTTTTCCTTCACAATCCATGGTTTCTTGTCTTGTTTTCTTTTCCAATTTTCTTCCGGAATCCAGATGGATACTTTGCGAATCTACTTGCCCTATTTTCTTGTGTCAGTAAGCTGCTTGCAATCCATCCTGATATTTCCTTCTGTTTGATTGAATAATGTTTTCTTGTCTAAATATTTAATGTGATAGACAACACTATAGGCAGTTTATTTTTCCCCACTTATTTGTTTGCGATCTTATTATTGTTCAGTTCAAGTACTATTGATATGGACCTACGCCAGTTAACATGAGACAAGTCCATTGTCCTCCCTCTGATTACCTTGCAGGTTCTGCAATGGCAATTGATGGGCCACACTGCAAGCAAACTGATAGAAAAGCAGAAGGCTGAGAACCAAGATTTACCAGCATATCAGGTACGACTTCACCTTGTGCACTGACTGTTATTTTTCCTGTCCAGCTACAAAAATGAATTGTATTAGATCAGGTATCGATGATTGTCGGCAATAAATCAAAAGTCCAGTAGATATCTTTAATGCCCTGCCTCGGACCAAAATAGCGAACCAGCCAATAACTGTCAGCTGAAATTGATGAATACAGAGTGTCGAATGGTTCCTTCTCAGCTTCTGGCTGGGATTTTCGCTTGCCCGCACCAGCTTTAATGATTAACAGAAAAGCACGAACACTTTCAGGCGATCCTCTAGTCCATTTCTATCTTTTTATTCATCAACCACTGAAGCATTTTGAGTTTCTTTTCCCTCGTTGATACTGGCTTCCGTTTCCCATTTTTTGGACTTCCCCCTATATGTCCCACAAGTATCAGTACTTGCACTAAACTTAACACCCATTTTATTTCCCTCCACCAAGTCCTTCAAGTCACCAATCCCTTTTAGTTGATGATACATGCTTAGTTTATGGCACTTCAATTCTGGTACGGAATATCTTTTCTCCGTGAAGTCTATTTTGCATCATTCCTTTAGTCGTTTCTTGGAAGAAGATTCAAATTTTTTTTTTTTGGATCGGCGAAGAAAATTCAATTTTGAGGTTTGGCATTTGACAAAGTAATGTTTTCGGCTTTTAATACTATCCCATGTACTTGTGAGCATAGTGGTGATGTCGCTTTCTTGGGTTAATTAAGTCTGGCATCTCCCTTCGCCAAATCCACACAGAAGTACTTGGCCCTTTGTTGGGCACGACCAAAATGGAGCTAAATGTATGGTTATAAAGTGTCCAGATTGGTGTGGTTCCGTAGTAGTCTTAATAAGTGGACCAAAGAGTTCCAAAGACTTAGAACCAAACTTTGACCGTCATAAATTTTGGACCAGAACCAAACCAAACCGTAAGACCAATCCAGTTCTGGTTCGGTTCCCGGCTCTACCTATTAGCATCCAAACTCTTTCCACACAAATATGGAAGCATAAAAATATGGAATCACAAAGTAGTTCATAGGTTTGGGCCCTAAATAGTTACAGCTATTTCATTAGCACTGAAAATCTAGTATTATTCACAAAATAATTAATAATCTCCCTCCACTAAGGAAACTCACAAAAACAGACTAAAACAAGACGTAATATTTATGGTAGCGAATGGTGGCTTTTGTAATGAAAGCTGGCTTTATCCCCACTAAACTGATCACCGTAGGATGTAAGTTTGGAAGAAACTGGATTATTGATTTGTATAAGGCAACTTGATTACCCCTAATAAATATCATATAGAGAGATATCAAACAGGTCCAGTTACCCCTCACTTATTGGAGTCCATATAAGTACATAATAAGGTTCTTCATTTACTATCATTATCAATTTGTGGGAGGACTAAACGCAGTGGATGCTTATCAAAATTTAGATTCTGGTACAAGCTGATTCTTCAAAAGCAGAATCCAAAAGCATCAAAATTGGTAAATCTTCAAAATCAACTTCCTAAGAATTTGCTGGATACATCTTCTAATCAAACCAAACCAAACCGAGCCTTATGTCCCAAATCAATTGGGGTTGGATACATCTTCTCTTACAGAAAAATGCAGAAGCTGCCACCGGAAGCTTTGACAGTCACCCCTTATCTTCATTTTGATTTCGTGCCTAATCTTGAGTTCTCTTGCAGGAGCTGTTGTCCAGATATGGCAGCATGAGCCTCGGAGATGGAACATCAGCATCAGCATCACCATCACAGGATTGGCCCATGTCACAATAAAATCAGTTATTCAGGGTACTATACTACTGAGGAATGGGATTGCGCAAGAACTATAGTGCTAATTGCTATTATAGGTATAGAAGTTTAGATCACCTTCACTTCATGAGTAATTTTTGTACATTCTCCTTTTTGTTCAGTGGAGTTGCCCTGCTTGAGGGCTGCAATTTCTACAAGATATTTACATTTCTCAATGGTTATTAGAATGCAGTGAACCTGTTGGTATTGGTGATTGTTTTTGGAGAAGTGGTGGTGCCCCAGGCCTCTCTCACCACACGTTTCTGTGAGATTCATATACTTAGTCATGAACTTCATATAAATGTGATTGAGTGGCGAGTCATGGGCCCAAAAAAATGTGTGGTTGAGGAGAGGTGCATTGAAATTTTTTCCTGTTTTTGGGTCGACGTTCTTGAATATAGAAATATGTATAATCCCACATTACAGTGAACAACGTTTCCATAAAAAATAAACAAAACTATAATAGCCATGAACAAAGTTACTAAAGTTAAGCTTTACAGTACACCACGGCAAGTTTTCATGTTTTGAAAGCCTTATAGTAGACCACGGCAAGGACCTTTCTTTAGATATGCCTTACGGATTTGGTCTCGATAATTTGGATTGCAATCCATAATCAAAGCACGTAGCCCTGGATCTGTGGGAATTCTTTCAAATTGAGTTCCCCACAACTTTGTCTGGGGGAAGAAGAATTGGGTTCATCCTCTTTTTGAGAATGAAGGATTTCGTCAATTCTCGGCTTTGTTTTATAGAATCTCTCATCTGATTTGGGGGAAAAAAAATGTAAATCGAACGTGAAAATTGTTTCAATCCAACTAAGAAACAACTGTATATCAGTAAAATTACAGTATGTAGTTAGACATTGCTCCATTCTTCAACTGAGGCAACCAAACAACATGCCAGCACGACAATTAATATCATATATTTACGAAGTACCAAAAAAAATAAATAAATTAATATCATGAATACCAAATGGAGTTTCGTAAGCACAACAATATCAGAGATTTGAGTTTCACCTTATCTTTTTGTGAAATTGAACGTGAATCGTGATCTTAGGGTTTCGAAGCTGTGAGAACCAAAGAACGTGGGAGTAGATTTAGTAGTGATCGATCAGCTTCTTTCATAGAAGGCAGCGTAGCAGGCTTGCAGCGAGCGCCAAGGCAGCATGGGTTTCTTCATCCTTTTTTTTTTTTAACTGTTTCCACTTCTGAGTTTTGACTTCCAGCGTGGGAAAGGGAAATAAAAGTCTGATATCCCCAAACAAAAATTCAAAAATTCCAGTGTTCCCACACTAGACCCTTAATACATCCGCCACTCGCTGTAGGGGGTGTGCAAACTAAATGTGGAGGTGGGTGGCACTTGGAACTATGAAAGGAATTTTAAATACTACTTAGTTTTTTTTTTTTACCAATTGAACACGCATGCCCCTTGAACCATCAATCCGTTACATAATCTTATAGAAAGACTATGAGGCTGTGTTTTGATTCCAACCACCTGTATTTTAGTATTTGACTCTCTTTTGTGTAATCTGTTCGACGGATAGGCTGAGCTTCAAACTTTCCAAGCATTTATGGATTTTAATTTTCCTGTTCTTTTGCTGCAAAGCTTGGACTGATTGGATCAACAAATGCAAGCACTGGAGTGATTAACTAGATCTCAACTTTGTGTAGTGAAAACGAGCTATGGGTAAATGAATGTGGACAGAAGTTGAGGGATATAGGTCTTTGGAGAGGGGGTTGGAAGAAACCCTAAAGGTGAGTTTTCCGTCCAAAACATGGATGGAGTATAAATACATATAATTGATTCGACAAAATAAAGATTTATAAATACATATAATTTATATATGTACAGATAATTTAGGTAGCGATAAAACCGAGACGGTATTGGAAAATTTACCTATACCGGTATATATCATATCAATAATAAAAATCGATACGTTAACCGGTAGGTGATTGATATCTTTGTTTCCCATAGAGCTTGAGGAAAAGAGTTTTGGCTCGAGACTTAAATTGGATTTTGGTTCAAAGGTACGAAGGTTAATATTGGCTTATGATTACCAACTAACATGGATTTTAATCATATAAGTAAGAGTTTACAGCAATTACTTTAGATTACATACAATTCTTGTTTACCTCTACGCGTAGGCAACAACACTGTGTTGTGCATTAGGCCGGAGTATTTCTTTAGTAGTCCTGGAGCACAGTTAGGTGGTAATTTGGAGGACTTCAGTATTAAACATTTACGTGAGGCCCGAACATTTAGTCATGGGTCCAACAAGAATTGTGTGGTATTGTAGTGTCCCGGAGTACCACGTGGTTGCGCTCCAGGAGAACTGAATAATTACCCATTACCATAAGATTTCTTACCCGACAACCATCGATCCTTACCTTCAGAAATATTTGCCAGTGTCCCCAAAGTACGTTTGCTTTGCTTGATCGACCTCTATGTTGGACAATCCCCTTGAATCAAAGATAAACATAATTACTGCAATTTTAAACTAGTACTGAAGAATGTTATAAAAAAAAATTTAGTAATGATGATCAAATTTATTAACTCATTTTGATGGGTCATTCCACTTTGATGTAGAGTTTCAATACTTGCTTCAGTTTGTTGATGATCATTTGTGTTTCTGCAGTACTCAGAATTGACCTCGTGGCTAGGAGTTACTGATAGTTTGGTCTTGAGTAATGCACAAATAAGTATTACAAAGTGCTTTGTCCTGCTCAGGAGTGTGAGATTTTCCACTTGTAGGAAGATTACTCTTTGCCATTATTAATAGACTAATTTTTTGATGTGGAATATTTTTTTTTGGGAATTGTGAAATTGGTATTTATAGGGAAAAAACATTATATCCGTTGAAACAAATTATATCCGTTGAACGAATATAATTGTCAAACGGTCAAATATTTTTTCCACTTTCCTAAAACCTGTCTTTTTCTATTTATTTAAGTTTATTCTCTCTCTCTCTCTCTCTCTCTTTGCGAAGTAGGACCGCCGACTCCCCCCTCCGTCTCTCTCTGCAATTAATATACCTCTTCTCCAAACTCACCGTCAAACCCACCATCAGATCCATCGTGAAACCCACCAATGTGTTATCTCTGATCAAGCCCAACCTTCAAATCATTTCGATCAAATTAAGATTCCGATGGGGTTCCAGATCCCGATGGAGTTCAAGTCAAACCTACCCCACCGATTTGGTTCCAGATTCACAATCAGGCGAGTTTATGATTTCCTGCGAGTTTTCCGGCTAAATGAGGTAAATAATCTCGTTTCTTTCAATTGGAAATTAGTATGTTGTTTGCTGGCAAGGATGACTATACTACCATATTTGGAACTCGTTTTAGATTTGTTTCAGTTTAGAACCAAATTTGGCATCCCATTTGAGCATGGTTTTTGGATTTGGTTCTATGTTATGAGTATAGAACAGGTTATGGAAATAACATTGGAGTTGCTCTTACCTGGTTATACCACACGGTAATCTTATTTTCTAGGCTTAATCCGTAAAATAAGAAAAGGTAGATTCTTGTAAATTTTCAAAATTAATGTTTCCTGAATAAGATTGCTAAATTAATCCAAAAAATTATGGAATTATTTCAGGTATTGATTTACTACGAAATTGATTCTTGGTAATCATATTCTTATTTCTACGCAAGATTCTTGCCACTACACATAGCTTTTAGGTGACTGGAAGCCATTCAGAATATACATACGAAAAAGGTAACAAATGTAGTTTTAGCAAATATTGGAGCACAAAGAAACGTTGAAAAGTGGAATACCACAGAGAGGAAATTTTACGTTAAAATTAGAACTTTCACGAACATATGAAGATTAAAGAGAGCACCTTGTACGACCACCAAATAGCTGCTTCCATCGTTATTAGCACACCAGTAAATTGTAAATGTGCTAAGAAAGCGCAAAACTGAAGCTTGTATAACCATGGTAAGAAACTCTTTGTAGAGAAATTGAGGGTCCAAGTTTCTTTCATTGGGCATATCGATTATGACATCATGACAAATATTAGTAGGATTTCGCACTTTCATTGCCGATCAAAAGCTTTGCAACTAAAATAGGAACTATTACGAATTCTAGTGTTAAATAATGATCATACATGTTAACTCATAACTTGTTGACAATAGATACATCATCTGGGCCACACAAGACATAAACAGGATCATATCATATGCACCAAATTCTATTGCGCACAGAATAAATGCTACCAAATCATATCTAAGATACACCCAATTCGTCACAAATTTGAAGAAATCTCATAGGTTTCCACCTATGAGCACACCAGCCTTAAACTCTGTTTATATCAGGTTTCAAAAACCTCCCTCTTCCTCTTACTTGAATTTGGATCACCTCCGGTTCAGATCTCGATCCCAATCTTAGGATTTTTGGAGGATGAATCCTCGGAAATTTTCAAAACCTTGATGTTCGGACAAACGTCTAAATTATCGAAAGGTCCGTCTTCATCGATGAAGGTTTTGGGGAAGAAGCATTTGCCATTGATATTGGTCTATGAGATGGACCGGTTTTCGCCATTGTCCAAATCGACCTTAACCATGCGATACAGGTCGAAGAGGAAATCGATACCCCTAGTTTGTATCTTGATCACCGGCTTGCCTTGGTCAAACCCGACTTGAAGATGTTCGACCACTTCGGTTCGAAACTCAAGCCAGGACCCAGAGTGATAGTACATGAACTAGGTTGGGGGACCGATTTTCTTGAAGTTTGAGTAGCTCTCAAGCAAGATTTTCGTAGAGCACCAATCATTTTCAAGGTTCACTTGATCGTAAGCAGAGGGAGGGCCCAAAGCTAGAGGGGTAGGAATGGTGTCATTTTTCATGAGAACTGCCTTCCCCTTCACCTTGGCATCGGAATTCATGGCTTCTAGATATGATATGATATCTCACACTTGGACAATGAGAAGCTCTTTGAACAAAGGTAATTAGAGCTTATGGAGTGAAAGAAAAGTTTTAGACGACTAATGTATTTATAGTCTCCAAAGTAGGAGATGGTTATGACATTTACTGTCATGCCCTAGGATGGAGTGGATAGTAGGTCAACAAGTGTGGACCTTGTTTGAATGTTGGGGCAACATGTGAGGATTGATTTGACTTGTGCATGAAATAAATTAGTTGGAATATTAACTAACATGGTCATTTGCTAGAAATCATTTTATGCATTGTCATGCGTACTATAGTTAGTTTAACCTTTTACACATGTTTATACAATTTTTTTTAAAATGTCAAAAAAAAAAAAAAAAAAGAATTTGGGTGTACTACACCAATAACACAACTAAATAGTATGTTTATACACATTCGTCCTCATAAACTTTTCTCTCACTCCATAAGCTCTAATCGCCTTTGTCCAAAGAGCTTCTCATTGTCCAAGTATGAGATGTCATATCATATCTTATCATATCATATCTAGAAGCCATGAATTCCGATGCCAAGGCAAACGGGAATGTGGTTATCATCGAAAATGACACCATTCCCACCCCTCAAGCTATGGGCCCTCCCTCAGCACACGATCAAGTGAACCTTAAAATTGATTGGTGCTCTACAAAAAATCTTGCTTGAGAGCTACTCAAACTTCAAGACAATCGATCCCCCTACCCAATTCATGTACTGTCACCCCGCCTAACTTGACTTTGGAACCAATGTGGTTAAAGAACTCTAAGCCGGATTCAACCAAGGCTAGACAGTGATTGAGATACAAACTAGGGGTATCGGTTTCCTCTTTGACCTGTACCGCATGGTTAAGGTCGATTTGGAGATTGGCGAAAACCGGTCCATCTCATGGACCGATATCAACGACAAATGCTTCTTCCCCAAAACCTTCATCGACTAATACAAATCGTTCGATAACTTAAACGTTATTCTGAATGTTGAGATTTTGAAAATTATTGATGATTCATCCTTTAAAAATCCTAAGACCGGGATTGAGATCCGAATTGGAGGTGGTCCGAATTCAAGTAAGAGGAAGAGAGAGGTTTTTTAAAGTTGATATATACAGAGTTTAAGGATGGCATGCTTCCACCTATGAGATTTCTTCAAATCTGTGACGAACCGAGTGTATCTTAGATATGATTTTGTAGCATTTATTCAGTTTCTATGAACGGAATAGAATTTGGTGCATATGATCCTATTTATGTCTTGTGTGGCCTAGATGATGTATCTATTGTCGAGAACAAAGTTATGAGTTAACTTGCATGGTCATTATTTAGCACTAAAATTCCTACTAATTCCCATTTCAGTTGCAAAGCCTTTGGTCTTCAATGAAAATGCGAAATCCTACTAATACTTGTCATGCTATCATAATTGAATGCCCAATCAAGAAACTTGGACAAACTTGGACCCCCAATTGCTCTACAAAGGGTTTCTTACCATGGTTATACCACAACAGTTTGCTCAAGAAGGTGCTCTCTTTAATCTTCACATATTTATGAATTTTTTAGTTTTATCATAAAAGTTTCTCTATGTGATGTTGTTGAATGTTAGCCATCCACAAATGATGGGGTATTCCACTTTCCAGGTTTTTTTACATTGGTTGAAACTACCTTTGTTACCTTTGTTGTATGTAAATTCTGAATGGCTTCTAGTCACCTTACATGTGTGGAGAGCAAGAATCTTGAGTAGGAATATGAATATGATTACCAGGAATCAATTACCTAGTAAACCAACACCTGGTAATCCACAATTATTGGATTCATTTAGCAATCTTATTCAGGAAATATTAATTTTGGAAAATTTACCAGAATCAACCTTTTCTTATTTTACAGATCAAGCCAAAAAAATAAGATGCCATGGGGTAACTTGGTGAGAGCAACTCCAATGTTGGTTCCATAACTGGTTCTATACTCATAACATAGAACCAAATCTGAAAACCATGCTCCCATGGGATGCTAAATTTGGTTCTAAACTTGAACAAATCTAGAATTAGTTCCAGCTATGGTAGTATAGTCATCCTTGCAAGCACAACAACTCATACTTATTTCCAACTGAAAGTAGCTAGATTATGTACCTGATTTGGCCGAAAAACTCACCAGAAATCATAAACTCGCCAAAATATGAATCTGGAACCAAACCGGTAGGGTGGGTGGGTTTGGTTGGAACTCCATTAGAATCTGGAACCCCATCGGAATCCTAATCTAATCGGAATGATTTGAAGGCTGGGCTTGATCAGAGATAACACATGGGTGGGTTTCATTGTGGGTTTGATGATGGGTTTGACTGTGGGTTTTGAGAAACGGTCAATTCTTGGTCCGGGTGCTAGAAGAGTACTGCAAAAACACAAATGATCATCAATGAACTAAACCAGGTATGAAGTCTCGTTGGCAAATAATCTAGAAGGTTTGCAACAAATTTTGTGGGTGTTTAAGAAGTATTGAAGCTCTACATCAAGGTGGAAGGACTCATACAAATGAGGTAAAACTTTGATCTTAATTACTAGTTTAAAATTGTAGTAATTAGGCTTATCTTTGATTTAATGGGATTATCCAATGTGCAGGTTGATCAAGCAAAGAAAGCGTACTTTGAGGACACTGGAAAATATTTCTTTAGTATCAATGGTTGTTGGAAATCTTAGAACATTATAATTAGTGGCAGGATGTCATTCCTATTGGGAAGAAAGCAAGAACTCCTGAAATGGCCACGAGCTCAGGCCCCCTATAAGCACATATCAGTCTATAGATGTGGACAACACTTCTACAAGTGGAGGTAGTGGTAGTGTGGCCTTGCCAAGGAAGAGACTTGGTGGAAGAAAGCAAGGAAAGGAAAAAAAATCAAAGAGCAAGCAAGAAGAAGTTGAAGATATGAAATTTTATAACTTGATGGAGAAATTCAACCAAAATGCAATTGATAACCAAGCTAGGAAGGTTCAATTAGAAATAAGGAGAGTTGTAACTTTAAAAAGACACATAGCAGTCTTTTTTTTTTCTTCTGAAAAGCAAAGACAGATAGTAGTATATTTGTGAATCCAACTAAAAGGGGTGCCTTTTGTTTTATCCGTATTTTCTTGATTATATTAAGGAAAGGATTCATCAATGTTGCTGCCATGATTATAGGGTTCTATTTTATTCATTTGTTCTGTCTTGATTATAATTATCTTGCCCTAATCGAGCAACTCCGCTGCGGCTAGTTAATTGAAATTGAGTGGCATGATTCATTAGACTACTCTCTTTTTTATTCTTAGTTTGGGACAGTTTCTAGTTTACGAGGAACATTTAATCTCTTTTTTATTCTTAGTTGAACTCTCTCTTGTTGCTATAAAAAAAAAACCTTTCTTGTTTTTTCTAGATAAACTAGAATAAAAAAAACAGCTTTTAAAAAAGATAATGTAAAAGCTCATTTGTCATTTTGGCTTATGTTTTTTCTTTACAAAAAATTGCATCATAGCTTTTTCTCTATGATTTATCATTTTGGCTTCGTTAAACTATGAACAAGTATGATGTTCAGTACTCTTGGTTTTGATTCTTTGTTTGACTGATTTTGATAGAGAAGACATACAAGAGTATCAAGTTATAGCTTTTCCCCTATCATGTGTATTACTAACTTCTTAGATTGTTTGTGTTAATGAACTGATGTTTAGGGAACATTAGTGAGCAAGATTTGTGAATATCATCAGCTTGACGAGCATACTAGGGGAAAACCAGATCCCTATTTTTACAATACACGTCCAAAGCATAAAAGCATACTTATATCAGCTAAAATCACTCCTAGGAGACCAATGTGACCAACACAAGCAGATAACATATAGAGTCTTATATATGTATTTGCTAGGGAAGTAGTCTAGCAATTAGGAATGGGAGAGCCACAAGGGGTAGCCACCTTATTTGCTTTGAGGGAGTTGATGAACTTATGAAGGTTTGGATCTTTCAAGTACTTGCAAAGGCAAGGCCTCTAGTCCTTCAACTTTTGTTATGCCTTATTCATCAAAATGTTTTTAGGTCATGGCCCTAACCACTCGTACTACTAGACGAGTAGATGTTCAACCAAATTCCATTCAGTCACACGAAGGAAACGTGGGCGATTCGACCTCCAGTCAGCCTACTAACATGGATGATTCGACTTCCAGTCAGCCTACTAGTGAATCAGGTAAATGATAGACTCACAAGTGCATTTGTTGTTGTACTCTATGATTTCTTGTTGTTGTAAGTGTACTAACACTATCTGCCATCAATTAGAAAATGGAATCGAACAAAATGCTGGTAGCAGGAAAAAAAGTAAGAGAGTGAGAGGTCCCACTTTTATGTGTCAAGTTTGGGGCCAGGGCGATGATGACCGCAAACAAGTTTTATTCAATGACAAAGGACAACCGATTACCAACACTAGCGTTTTGAGCCACTTCTTAGGAACAATAGCAAGAAACGGAAAGTATGCGCCTCTCCACTACAAGACTTGGCACAAGATGCCTGGAGTTTGCAAGAATGATATGTTAGCATTGGTTCTGGTAAGTTTGATTCTTATAGCATTGCTACTAGTAAATTGTGGTGTTAGCTTGTTGAATATCTAACTTTAAACTATTGTGAATTTGTAGCAAAAGTTTGATATCTCTGTTGGTCACAAGAGATGGATCTTGAAATCAATCTCAAAAAAGTGGAGGAACTGGAAGGCAACATTGAAGCGTAATCACTTTGATTCTGAACTACCCATTGAGGAGCAAATACATTGTCCCCCGGATCGAGTGCAAGCAGATCAATGGAAAGAACTTGTCAAGTATTGGCATGAAGATGCGAAGGTACGAGACCTTTGACCTTTACCAATTGAAGTAATCTTAAAATTTCTCCTTACTTGATGAATACATTTTTTTTTTTGGTTTCAGAAAGTTAATGGACTTTCTGCTAAAAATAAGTCTAGTCGAGCTCGCCAAAGTATCATTTATAGGAGGGGCAAAATTCCGCTAGCCGTAATTAGAGAGGCAGAGGTAATCTTATAAACTCGTAGACTATATTAACTTTACTGGATCAAAAGTTAGTATGTATTATGAGATTAAACTGCCTGCTATGCTCTCAGGCAGCAAAGCTTGGCCATGATCCATCGCGTGCACATGTGTTCGTTACTTGCTTCACAAAAAACGGCAAAGTCTCAAATGAGGAATTGGGGAAAAAAATTGTGCGTTTCTAAAACTTTTTCATACATTAAATTTTGTTCTTAGGTATCGAGAATAATGTAAATTATTGTGTTTTAGGAAGAAATGCGTGAGCTGTCAAACCAAGTTCCCGCTGGTGAACTTGATTCTACGGCTCCAAATGATGTTTTCTCCCTAGTTATGGGCAAAGAGAAATCTAGAAGTTTGCGCATGTATGGGCTGGGGGTTTGCCCATCTGATGTTTGGGGTGACGTGCCTAGCAGTGGCACGTCTTATAGAAAGTCAATGGAGTGGAAGACGGAACTTGATAAACAAACAAAAAATTGGACGAGCTATATACTTTACTTTCTCAAAGTCGTGCAAATGGAGTTAATCCCTCAAACATTCCAGTCACGTCACCAAGCCAACACCAACACGTGGCTTCCTCACCATCTAATTCCCGACGAGGATGTGTTAAGGTAACTATTTTTACTTTCTTTGCCTTTGAAACTCTCACAAAGCAAGTTGAATCAATCAAGTAAATAAACATCTGCTAAATGTATGTGCCACATGAATCCTGAGTAGAAACTGCAGTTGCTATTGTGCTATTTGAAGCTACTCATATGCATGTAAATACTGTCCAGATAATTGTTGCTTGCGTTTATGGTTTTTTTTGTGCATAAGTTATGTTTATAGGCGTTTCATATTGAGTGACTTTCCACAATGAATAAAAAAGAGGGAGCTAACTGGATTCCATGCTGCTACCTATTCATAACATGTAATGGTCTTATATTGTGCGGTAAACACAGAAAATCTGCTCCATTTCAAGTACCATCATGACATGCTTATGATCAAGTTTTATTTCTTTTGCTAGCGCTTGGGGAAAATTCACGATGTTTTTTTTTTTTTTTTTTTTAAGTTATGGGACAATAGAATAGGTATTTATATGCACTTTATTTTTTGGGATATGCCAGTGAATTGTGGTTATTGTGCAGTTTTTGCGTAGTTGTGCTTTCACCAAA